>RJWH01003779.1:0-70873 GCA_004363575.1 Solenodon paradoxus | reverse complement strand
TGGGTTAGGGGACAAGTCAGATTAAAGACTGAATTCTGCAGGGGTCTCGAGCCTGAGGAAAGGCAGCCTGGGGTGACTGTCCCAGGGGCTCCAGAAACATCCTGGGGAAGACTTTGTACCCCAAACCAAAAGGGCCAAGAGCACTAAAGACTGCTGGGGAGTCCTGTGAGGCCCTGGGGCATGATGGCTCTGGGTGAGGAGCAGGGGACAGATGATGGGACGGGGGACCGAGGACCCACGGCAGCACTGAGGGCCCCGAGGGAGGTTGAGGGACACAGCAGACAGGGACAACAGTTGCACAGCAGGCTGGCGACTGAAATGACAGGCCAGGAAACCTTCTGAGCAGGTGCCAACGAGTGCCGCTCCTCTCCTGGCATCAGTCAGAGGAAGGAGCGAGGACCGCCAGGCCTGCAGTGCAACCGGACCAGCCCGTGGGGTGGGGTGGGGTGGGGTGGGGGTGGGGGTGGGGTGGCAAGGGAGTAAAGCAGAGGACCGGCCAGGGGGAGGCCACAGCCAATGTTAGCTGGAGGAGGTACAGTCCCCTCAGCTGGAGACAACCTTTGCCATTTTATATTTTTACTTGATATGTATATATATAAAATGAATGCTTTTGTTTGCTGTTGTTTTGTGCCCACGCCCCCACTCCCCCGCCACCTCCCAGACCCAGAGCTAGAATCTGGGTCCATGGGCTTTACAGGGTCTGCTGCTTAGCCGTCTCAGTCACCTGTGCCACAAGGGCACATCCCATATATGATTTTAACGATAGAATAAGTAGGTCTCACATAGTAATTTGGTGTTTGTATTCATGGTGAAATGATCTCCACAATGAGTCCAGTTACAACGTCAAAAAATAAAAACAAAACAGATTCATGGACGCAGACTGGACTGGTGGTGGCCAGCATGGGTGTTGGACAAACCTCCACTCAAACCAAGGGGACATGACAGCTAATGATGCTGCACGACGAAACATAACATGGAGAGTGGCTGTGAGCGCACCTCTTACAAGTCTCATCACCTGCCTTTCCCATGAGAGAAAACCAGCTGCGGGGAAAGCTGCTGGGTGCTCTGAACCAAGCACGGGGTCTGCAGGAGGGATAGGAGCACCCTCTTCACACATCCCCACCCTAGGAGTGTGCTTGGGGGCTGTGGGTTAACAGGCCGCATAACTGCAGGCCCCCTCAGGAGCACCCTGCCTGCTACTGATGGCATGCGGAGGTTCCAGTCTCACTGAGACAGCCTCAGAGTTTTTCTGGCAGGATAGATGAGCCTTGTATCACTTGTCTTTGCTTCCTGGTCCTCCAGGCCACTTCCCCACAGGACAGGCTGGGTGGGGGTTGCATATGGGTCTGTTGCTGGTTGACCCCCACTAAGGCTGGCCTGGGTGGAGCAAGCACTTGTCTCACCCCTCTGCCTCTATCCCAAAGCACATGGGGACCTGCCAGTCACAGCTCTGCTGCTCAGTTTCTTGCCTCAGAAGAGGCAAGAGCTCTCCAAGGCTGTGTCTGCCACACCCCAACGAGACTTAGAGAACTCCCTCCCCTCCGCCTCATCAGTGCCCAAGGTGGCAGGCAGCCTGGGATGGATACTTTTCTATTCCCTCACCCTCCTCCTGCCCAGAATCCTGGCTTCCTCTAGCCCAGAAGTACGAGCACAGGGAGGGCACAGGCAGGAGTCTCGGCATGGGCGCCTGATGTGCGGAGACCCTGCAGGCCCCCTCTGAGCCCCAGCTGGAAATCCAGGACACTCAAGTTAAGCTGCTGAGATGCTCTGTCTGCAGAGTGCACGGGCTCTTCTGCTTTCTGCGACCTAGGCCAAGCCTGGGCAGCTCAGCCTCTCTCTCCAGACACCCCCGGCTCCCGTCCATGCTCAGGGCCATCTGTCCCCAGCAGATCAGGGCCCAGGGAGGCAAGTCTTGAAGGAATTCCATGAGCACACTTGTTTAGGCCTACACCATCCAGGAGCCCAGGACACAAAGGAGCAGAGCCATCAGAGTTGGCTCAGCCGGGCGGCACTTATGGAGTGGTGCTCAGGCGCCAGGCGCCTGAGGGGATCACTGCCAGCTGGCCTCCAGACCAGGAGCAGGGGGGAGACTTAGCTCATACCAGTGCCTGACTCACAGTGGCGTCACAGAGGACAAACTGATAAAGGGATGACAAGAGCAGAGAATACGTTTTGAAAACAATCAAACAGCTTTAGAAATGAGGATTTATTTTCAGGGTCCTCGCCAAAGAGCCTAAGATGGGCAGAGCAAGCCGAAAGGGACTGACCCTGAGGCCTTAGTCCTGGCTCTGCAAACCAGATCCACTGAGCTCCCCCAACTCTACAATTGGGGTGGAGCGGCGCGTCTTCTTTCCACATTCCTGACACTGCCTGCCACCTACGGTCAAGGGTAGCCAGATGGTATGTGCCATCCCATCACACCCCTACTTTACAGACCTCAGCCCAGGGAACTAAGGAAGTCACCTCTAACACCTACCTCTAGCGGGAACTCCCAAGGCTGGCACAGACCAGATCTCCTCCCTCCTTCGCCCGGGGTACTGGAGGGAGATTCCAAGATCTGAGAGCCAACCCACTGCAGAATTCAAAGCAAAATGAAACAACAACAAAACAAAACAGCTTTATAAAGGTTAGACATTTTGTCTGTCTTTCTGGCAGCGGTATCTGTCTCACGCAAATTAGGAGGAGGGAGGGTTTAGATGACAAGGTTTTCACCCAAGCCATCAATGGCCCGGGTACCCCTGACTCTGGCTGCGTGTGGAAGGCAGCGCTGGCGGCGCAGTCCGGATTTGAGAGGTCTCAGTCTCTCCGCCTAAAAGGCCCCCACACATATCCAGAACTGTCTACTTCCAGAAGTACTGCAAACACTTTCTCTGCACTTTTTGTCTTCAAAAGCCCTTTTAAAATGCAAATGCCGCTTAACAATCCACTTTCCACTGGTCCCATCCCAGTTCTCCAGCATCACGCGTACCCAAAAAGCACGTACTGAATTAAACTGTTCCCTGGAGCCCGTGCTTGAACTCAGGTCCCGGTTCAGGGCGCAGCCTGGCGGGGCCCACGCCACGTCCCCAACCCCTAGCCCAGAGCGGCCGGCAGTCCACGGCGCGAGGCTGAGTTCGATGAAAGTAAACCTGACATCGCCAAATATGGAAACTCGACAGCAAGGGGCTGAGCCCGCAAACCCGCCGCGAGCGAGCGTGGGCGGGGACTCCTGCGGGCCGACCCCGACACCCGCGAAGCCGCGGGGCCCCAGGCTCGCAGAACCCGTCCCGACCGTCCGGGTCCCAGGGGCCTGCACCAAGACCCCTGAAAGTTCGCCGCTCCGGCTCGCGGAGTGGCCCTTCTTCCCTTCTGCGCATCTGAGGCGAGATCCTGTCTCTCCGAGAAGCGGGCGCCCGACTTGGGGGCGCCGGCGTGGGAGGGGTCCAGCCTGAGGCCCGCGCCCTGCCGCCCCAGCCCCCTCGGGCTGGCGTCCGTCCGACAACACCCCCCCACCCCGCGGTGGACCCCCTCCCGGCCCGCTGGCCTGAGGCCCGCAGCGGCCACCTGCCCGACGGCCTCCCCCTGGGACCCGCCGGACGCGAGGGACTCGGGGAGGCGGCGCGGGGCTCGGCCGTCGCACGCTTTCGGTTTCCGTTAGGAAGACAAACCGAAATGCCGGCTCGGTCCTGGGACTCCAGCTGCAGCCGCGGGATTCGGTTCCCTAGGGAGGCGACTTGTCGGGACTCACGTGAGCTCCGCGCTGGCTCCGCGAGCCGCTCCTCCCGCTGCGGGCGCGGCTCCCGGTCCCTGGGCCGGAGGGGGGGGCGGGGCCAGTGGAGGCGGGGTTCGGGCCGGGGCGGGGCCAGAACCCGGGGCGGGGCCAGAACCCGGTACGCCGGCGGGAACGCGGGGCGGGGGTCTGCGTATGGAGATTCGAGAGCTGGCCGGGGCGGGGATAAGGCCCGGGGGGGCAGGGGCGGGGCGAGGGGCGAGGCTCTGGATCCTACTCGCGTACAGCTCTCCCACGAGAGACAGGAGGGTCGGCGCCGGGGCCGAGGAGTGAGGTCTGAGGAATTCAGTGCGGCTGAGTTGGAACCCAGGAACCCAAGGACTTGTCCCGAGTTCCCCTTTTGATCACAGAACCCTAGGCAGGGGTCTGGAAAAACAGAGAAAACAGACTCTGTGACCTAGCTCAGAGTGAAGAGGAGATACGACCCTTTTCCTCGGAGATCTCGAAGACAGACGGGTAGGACAGGACATGGAGTACATATAAAACAAGCATTAAATATTGACAGGCAATAGGTAAACTTTACTACATACATTTTATTAGACACAGGCACAGTGCTCAACGCTTTATCCATATCAACCTAGTTAATCTCAGCCCTATTATACAGATGAGAGAAATCTCTCCTGAACACTTTGCCCAAATGGCAAAATTCTTAGTTTGGGAGGGGCGGGATTTGAACGGGGAAGTCTGTGCTTACACCACCCCATCTCTCAAAGAAATGGTTTGTGTGAATTCAAACAAAACAAAAAGTAGTCAAATGTTTAGTAGTTTTAGTGTTTGGAAACCATTCTCAGTCTTCAAATTAAGTTCGTCTACAAAACTAAGCGGAGGATTCAACTCTTTACTAATTTTTACGCAGAAGTAAAGGGTTACACTTTCTACCTTTTGTTTCATCTAAACCCCTTAAGATTACCACCACACTTGAGACAGACGTGAATTGCAGCTGTTCAGTTTGCTGCATATATTAAAGCGGAACGAGGTTGCCACCAGCCTGGTGGGAAAGACGGTGCGGGTGGGTGGGAGGGAAGGCGCCACCTACTGGGAGAGTGAGCGGACGTACGTAGTGGGCTAGCTTAGAGTTGGTAAAAGGTCAGACCTTCCAGACAGGGAGGAAACATCCTCTCCTTGGGTTTTAGGTTGCACCTCTAACTTCCGCTCGCGAATCACAATGGAAAGTTTTTGCCTGTAATGGAACCGGCATGAAACACGTGATATAGCCACACTCCCCTCCCAGAAGAGAGACAAAACCTCAGACCCGGACATGTAGAACCTCACTTGCTCACTGCGTGGGTGCTACATTAAGGCAATCGATGAATGAATGTCTGCGGGATTTCTGTGTTTAATGTCTTGACTGATGCTAGCTTCCATGGAATAACCTTTCCCCCAGCTATGCACCACAAGAAGAAAGTCCAACTTTGCTGCAGGCAAGGGGTTTCTTTCAGGACAGAGGTTATTAAAAACAACAACAACAACAACTAGACAGCTTTCCATGGATGCACCCTGGTGGAGTAGCAGTCGGGTGCATCCTACGGACGCAGAACAACTAAGATGAGCAGCTAAATAAAAGTAAAATAAAATGGGTTTTCCTCTTCTCTCCTCCTGCCTGCCTGTGACTGTCCTTAAAAAAAGAAAAAGAAAAAAAAAAGACCCCCTTCCAAAGCCTCTTTTTGCAAAGGTACTTCTATTATCTAGAGGTGCCACAGTTTATTTGCTGACAGAAGGGCATCTTGGTTGCGTCCAGTCCTGGGCAATCATGATCAAGATTCTGGAGACCTCAGCTGTGGGTTTTTGTACGTGCTCCCAGCAGCTGCACTTTTGGTGACAAGCTCAGGAAAGACCTGTTTCCTTTCCTCTCCTTGCTTCGTTTTAGTCTTATTTATTGTGTGTAGGTTGTGTACCAGTTGAGAATTTCCGTCGTTGGCTATACCCGTGACCACATTTCTTCATTTGTTCCAGGACCACCTCTCCCACAGCACATTCATCCCTCGCCTTGTTTGTTCAGAGATTGTCTGACAGTCAGCCTCTTTGTTGGAAAAGTGAGATTTTTCTTGTTTTAGAAGTAGAGCTGTCATCTTCACAGTATGCCTGGCTAACCGCGGATTCTGTCCTGTAGTAATATTCACGCGTGCAGTTCCCATCAGTGCTTGAGAAAACGGTTTGCCATGTTAATTCTGCATATCGCGGTAAGTACATAGGCGTAAGGTTCTTATTTAGTCTTAGGACGGCGAAGGAGGATCACAGTGTAACTGGCACAAGTGGTTTTGTCAGACTTGGTAACAGGTAACAAGGAGTATGTTTATCCGGTATCTCTTTTTGAGAATGAAACCTACTCTATAGCGGGGACTTTGAACTATGTGCTTGTAACTCTGGTTGGCTATGCCCTCGTTTCACAAAAATACAGAACAGAAGCAGTAAGAGGCGCACCGCGTGGTCTAGTGGATAGGCCACCACCTCTGGCAGAATGCAGTCTACAAACATCCCAAGGATCAGAGTTCGTGTCTCAAGGACGGGGGAACAGCGGCTGAACAACTAAATGGAAATAAAATGTGGTGTTTCTTCCTCCTCTCTTCCTGCCTGCCTGCCTACTCACCTTCATTCCTGCCTGCACCTTTCCTTAAAAAAAAAAAAAAAAAAAGAAATCAAAAAAAAGAAAAGGAAGAAGCCTTAAGAAGGATAAGTGCCTCTGTTGAAGGAAAGCATCCTTGCATCCATGATAGAAAGCTGTAAGAAAAGAAAGCTGTACTAACCATTCTGTTTTACTCTCAGGACTGGTGAGAACTCCTAATCATCTGTTTGTTTCACTTGAGTATGAATTTTGAGATAAAATTAAAAAAAAAAACAACCCAAAAAATGGAAAAGTGTCAGCTCAAAAGGTTTTATTCTGGGAAAAACGGACAAAGTTCAAATGTGTTGGGTCCCAAGTGCACAGCAGTATTCCGTGAGCTTGCTCTCTATTCTGACACTCCTGTCACCCGGTACTGGCACACAGGAACTGTGGCAGTCACTGAGTGTCCTTTAGCTCTATACCTCTTCCGTTTTTATTTTATTTATTTTTTTCAGGGAAGGCACATGCAAGAATAAAGCAGAGGCAGGTAGGAAGGAACAGAGAGGAGGAAGAAGCTTTTATTTATTTTATTTAGTTCATCTTGACTGACCCCACCAGACCTGGGATTCGAACCCATATCCCTGGGATGAATGTGGACTGTGTCCAACCACTGCTCCACCAGGGCCAGGCCAGTTCTGTTTTTAAACAACTTTCAATGCCAGAAACTTTACCCAATCAATGAAACTTAGTAAATGAGTTATGCAGCTGTAACCAGGAAGGCCTTTTAGAATGAATCTACTGTCTCGTGTCCCTTTGCAGTCGACCTGACTCCCAGACCTGCAAACAGGTGAGATTTGATCTGCTTTCTCTTTCTAGAGTTTTCATTTTCTGGAAAGTTTTTTTTTTTTTTTTTAAGATTGAGGAGGAAGATGCACCCTATTTATTTTTATTTAGTTGTTTACACTGGTTGCTTCCCCGCACCCTCCCTGGACCCAGGACTCAAACCCAGGGGTTTGTGGCTTTGTGCTCCTTTGGAGATGATTGACCTAACCGCTACTCCACTAGGGTGTACCTTTCTGGAAATTTTATATAAAGAAATATGTCATAACTTGTGTCAATTAGCATAATCATTTTGAGGTTCTTCCACTTTGTTGCACAGTTTGTTCCTTTGTTTTGCTGAGCAGTATACCTGTGCATGAATGCACCACACTTTGTTGGGACCCTGGGATCAGGTGCACTTTGGGATGCTATGTGTAATACTGTCAGAAACACCCAAAATCAAGTTTTTGTGGGCAAATATTTTCATTTCTCTTTAGGCATAAAAGTCCTGGGTCATATTGTACAAGTACATTTAATCTGATAGAAATTGTCAAACAGTTTTCCAAAGTGTCTGTCTCGCTGTAACGTATTACATTTCTAAGAGCCCTGTGACAGGGGCCCATTTTTTCCACGTCCCTGGCATAGTAGCCATTCTGGGGGTGTCTGCTTCCCTGCAAGGTTTCACTTTGCTTTGCCCTTATGACTTATCCTGTGACCTCTTCCCATGAGCTCATGGGTCATTTTCATATCTTCTTTGGTGAATATCTACCTAATCCCTTGCCCATTTTAAGTTTTTTGTACTCTATTGCTGACTTGTAAGAGTCAGAATTATTAAATTCTTGAGTTCACCATATATTCTGGATACAAATATTTTATCAGATAGATGTTTTGCAAATATTTTCTCCTAGTAAGTCTTGTATTTTTATTGTCTTAGCTATTGGGGGGGGGTGGGGGGGGCGGGAAAGAACTTTTAAAATTTTGATGAAATCCAGTTTATCAGTTCTTTTTAATATTATGGATCATGCCATTAGCAGCATATTTTTCTCTGTGTTCTTCTAGAATTCTATAGTTTTAATTCTTACATTTAGGCTAAAGATCCATTTTAAGTTAATCTTATTTAATCAAGTTAATCTCAGTGGATGGTATGAAGAAAGTAAGGATCAAGATTCTCTTGTTTTTATTTTGTTTTCATACAAATAACCTATCCTCTCTGCCTTTAAGGAGCAGTCATCTTCACTGAAAAACATGTGTGAGTGGAGTTCTGGATCCTTTCTGTTCCATTGTTACATGTCCATCTTACATCAATGTCACTGTCTCCACTATGCAGCTTTACAGCAAGTATGGAAATCAGTCCGTGTAGTGTTCTTTTTAAAAACTGCTTTGACTATCCTAAGTTTTGAGTTAGAATTTTTTTTTTTTGTAAATTAAGTTTTATTGACATATCATTATGGCTATTTATGCATTTTCTGACTGTTTTTGAACTATGTTGTTAGAAATATGTAGTTGTAACAAAGACTGTGTAGAATGCGAAGCTAAAATATTTACTGTCTGGCCATTTATAGAAAAAGTTTGCTGTTCCTTGTCTGGGTCCTTTGCATTACCACATACCTTTTGGAGTTAGTTTGTCAGTTTTACAAAATAAACCTTCTATTATCATCTGGTTGATAGAGTCTGAGGATTCTGCATATATTTGGCAATGTACAAAAAAGAATTTTCTACTCCAAAGTGCCCAAGAGCAGAGGTGGAGAGACCCCAGGGCATGGCATGAATTGATTTTAAATGTTAAATCCAACTGGGGTATCCAATTCCTGGGATAAGTCCCACCAGGTTCTGTTGTGCAATCCTTTGTGAATACTTCTGGATGCTATTTGCTACTCTTCTGTTAAGAATTTTCCCATCTCTGTTCATTAGGGATTTTAATCTGAATCTTTTCACCATGAGACCATTGTTTCATGTTGCGTCAGATTAGTACTCCTCTAGAGTGAAGAGGGCAGTGTTTTTTCTCCTCTATCTTCTGAAAGAGCTTGTGTAGGCCTAGTGTTATTTCTTTAAAAGTTTGATAAAAGTCACCACTAAAACTATCTGGGTCAAAACTATCCTGCATGTAGGAATTTTAAGTCACAAATTCAATTTCTCTTTCTTTTTTTTTTAAGGAAAGGTACAGGTAGGAATGAAGGTGAGCAAAGGAGCCAGGCAGGAAGAGAGAGGAGGAAGAAGCATTTTATTTTTACTTAGCTGTTCACATTGCATGTTCCCTCCAAAATTGGGACTCGAACTGGGTCCTTGGGATGAATGTGGACTGCACTTCTCTGGAAGTGACTGACCAAACTGCAACTCCACCAGGACACACCCAAATTCAACTTCTTGATTCAGTTTTTCTATTTCTTTTTGGCACAGTTTTAGTAATAATTTGTTCATTTCATAAACATTTCCAAATTTGTTGAAATAAAGAGTTTGTGATATTTCTTAACAAATTTTTATCTTCTGTAGGTTATGTAGTGATGAATGGGTGTTCTCCCATTCGAGATTTTGATGATTTATCCATTTACTTTTTTCCCTGATCATTCTATCTAATAAATTTTCACTTCGTTGATCTTTTCAAGAATCAACGACTGGTTCAGGAATTTTTCTTTATTGTCTGTTGTTGCCCATTTTATTTATTTGAGCTATTATCTTTATGTATTCTTGTCCATTTAAGTTACTTTTACTTTTTTCTGGGGCTTTTAAGAAAGCTTAAATTATTGATTTTATATCTTCCTGTCTAATATAAGTGTCCAAAGCTATAAATTTTCTTTTAAACTCTGTGCTGCTGCATCTGATAGATTTGTATATATTGTTTTCTTTCATATTGAAGATATTTTAAAATTTCTCTTGTACTTTATTTACTGATACATAGCTTATTTAGACATGTGTTAATTTGGAAATTTTCCAGATGTCTTTCTGTTGCTCATTTCTAACTCCATTGTACTCAGAACACATACTCTGGAAGAGTTGAATCCTTTTCTATTTAGTAAATATATTTATGGCACAGAATATAGCCTGTCTTGAACTATGTCATGTGCTCACAACTAGGTTTATTCTGAGTTTGTTGGTTAGAATGTTCTATAGACTTCATTAAGTAATGTTTCTGATAGTGTTGTTCAAGTCTTCAATATCTATACTCATTTTGGTTCTATTGAGACATAGGTTTTGAGATCTATCAGGGATTTCTTTTGGTGAATTGTCACCTTTATCATTGTTAAATGATCATCTTTGTCTTTAATAACATTAATTCCCTCCCTCTCTTCCTTCCTTCCTTCAGCATAGGCAGGAAGAGAGACGAGGAATAAACATTTATTATTTTACTTAGTTGTTCATCTTGACTGTTTCCCCAGCCTCAGGTCTTGAACCTGGGTCCCTAGGATGTATGTGGACTACATCCTGTTTACTTATCCACTAGGCCACCAGGGCACACTAAAAATGTTCTTTAGTTAAAGATTAAGATGACACCCTTTTTACCTGTTGGGTTAGTTTTCTATTGCTGCATCACAAAATATCCCCAAACCTAGCAGCTCAAAACCACACTGCTGAGTTCAGCTTCTGTGTTCAGGAATCTGAGCTTGGCTCCACAGTCTCATAGGCTGCAAAAAGGGTCAGTGGGCTAGACTAGGCATCTCAGATCCACCTGGGAGGGGTCCACTTCTTTACACCCAAGGTTGTTGGTAGGATGGGTTCTGGGCAGGTTGTTATTCTGAAGGGATGAGAGCTCTGCCAGTTGTAGGGAGGGAGCCAACGGATCCTCACCGAGGGGGACTGCAGCATGGCCACTCCTATCATCAAAGCCTGCTGGCAGACGTCACAACCTTCCACACCCAACACAGAAGCATGGGCCATCATTTCTGGACCCTTGTGGTCAGAAGCAAGTCAGTGAGTCAGCCCTCCAAAGGCATGCATCCGGGCAGCTGGAGGCCTGGGAGCTGTCCCACCCTGCCATCTGTAACTGGGGTGGTCATGGGGGCCTCTGAAGGATCTGCTGTGTTATTTCCCAGAGGCTGTCTCCACCTGCTGGCGACATTGCCCTGACTTTCCAGCACTAAGATCACCTTTGTTTGTTTCTTGTCATCTCAGTAAGACTTGGGAAAGGAAAGGAAACAAATTGGGACAGAGAGAGGTGTGCTAACTGTCCATGGAGTTAGAGAAGAGTCATCATGAGCCAGGTGACAAGTCCCTGAGCTATTTGGCTGATTTCCAAACCCCCATGGAAAAGGGGTAGCATGCGCATGAAAGCGTGTTTGGGAATAAGGGGCCAGGAGGGCAAGGCTGCTAATCCTGAGAGCTGTGCTGGGTAGCAGGGTGGACACAAACTCCAAGAGATCCCATGTGTGATCCCATTCAGGTGCTGTTCAGTAACTGACAACTGCACCTTATACACGTACATAGGATTATATCATAAGGAATAAAAACGTAACCTTTCTTAATCTAGAGGAAGACAAAAAGCAAGCAGGGGGATTAGCCCTCAACCTACATCGGGACTGCGCCCAGATGGCCCACTTCCGCTTCATGGACCCTTTTCATCAGGGACTGCTGCCCCAAGGCTCGGCTTCAGGAGATTCAAGATTAAATCAGCACGGTGTGAACCCATTTCCTTTCAAGAGAACACACTCTACTTTAAACCTGGTACCAAGTCTCATCTTGCTAATGTCTCACTCCAACACAAATTTCTGTTCATTGTTTCTCCCTGAGCGCAGAGTTCCAGAGAGCTGATTGAACAGCACTGAGTACCATGTAGCCTTTTGACATCCAGGAGCCTTCCTTTGAAGTTGAACTCCCAAACCCTGTTGTCACTAAAACTCAAGTGCCACAGAAGGTCCTCCACCAGGCAGTTAATATTATTGGACTTAAGTTGGGAAGAGTTTTAAATGTCCTCTTTTTCCCAAGGGGAAAGCAGTTTATATACTCCCACAAATACTGTCAGAAAGTGAGGAGTTTCGTTTACATCTTTTATAATAATAGTTTGGTTTCTCAAACTTGATTTTTGAGTTCATTCTGTGTTCACTTACTACTGTTACCTTCTTATGGTGTATTCTGTAATGATGTCTAAGATAGAAAACTAATACACATTTTAATTTCTTTCTTATGTTCCTATCATCAGAATGTACTCATCATTTGGGCAAGTTCAGACAAATATAGCTCCTGCTTGAGTTCTAAGCTTCTTCTTGGTGAGGGGACTCTGATACCCCAGTGTCAAATGATTGATTGATCGCTTGAGTATTAAATAGTCCTTTGGTGACAAGAAATATTAAAGACAACATATTTAATAGTTAAACTTGGTACTTTAGCCCAATAGTCAATCTTTAAAAAAATACGACTGTCAGTTGTTCTCAGCATCTATCCCTATAAAGAATGTAGGTCTATAATAAGGCAAAATCACACATTTCTTCGTCTTTATTTTATAAAAGTTCTGATCATAACTTACCTTTACCTCTGAGGGCCAAAAACAGAACACCCCAAGTTTTAGAAATGGTTTCCTGTAAATGCTCCACTCTGACATGAAGAGCCAAGGACAGTGGAATACATCTCCACAGGTAAAGAGGAGCTCCAATTCTTCTACACCCTGCCCTGAATCATAGAAGCCATCCGCCATTCTTTGGGCTTCCACCCTCCTCCTAATCCAGCCTTGGTCTTTTGTCCCTAGTTTCTAGAAGAACGTAGAAAGGGAGGCTATTTATCTTTACTTTCAGAGTAAGGATGAAGTCATTCCTCCTTGCTATGTGGTGACCCCTTTCTCTCCCGTTAGACCCCAGATACCCTTTCTAGGCCTCAGTTGAGGATATAAATGTAGGTCTCCCTCGCTACCTCCAAATTTACCACCATGTAAATTCTCCATACATAATTAAATTTGGGCATTTCTCTTACTAATTCTGCCTAATATTAATTGGTTCATTTGTCCAGCCTGTGAAGAACCTGAGAGAAATGGGGAAATTTTTCCTTTGACCTCCCACACCTCCATCCACATTACACTGGAATTAAATCATACAGAAAATCTGTTTTGTTAATATTATCAGATGCATTGCAACAGTGTAATTTATTTTTTAGTTATGTAATTAAAAGACACTTGGGTGTAAATTTTTCATAAATGAAAACCCTGAAATTGATGGTCATTGAAAGAAATCTAGGTTTTGTTTTTTGTTTTTTATAAAAATCAATTATTTATAGTTTCACAGTGAAGAGGTCCTAAATTCCTCATACAACATGAACTTATATAAAAATAGAAGACATAGACATCTTTAACTCTTTAATCCTTTGATTAAGCAGCAAGCATATCACTCTTCCAAGCCAAACACTGCTTAAACAAAAAAGAAAAAGAATGACGTGCAAAGTATTTACAAACTATGCAAAGCATACAATAAAGACATCTCACTATATACATGTGTCATATCACCGATGAAGCTGAGAATTTCTTCTACTGTGTGCTCTAATGTATGCGAATCAGTTTACAGCACATCCCTGACACAGCACCTCGGCCCATGGTTGGGATAGAACAGATGTTACATGAATCACAACACACGAGACAGCTGGACAGATGCCACGCTGACCAGCTGGGCAGACACGTCCCACACACTGTAAGCTGAAGGCCCACTGACAGACAGGACAATAAAGCTGTAGAATATGCACAGATGCAAGAGCCTAAATACTTTTAAAAATGCTTTCAGTATTTAAGATAGGTAATTGTACCCCCATGGCTTGTAACCTAAAAATAGTATAAATTCTTGACTATTAAGAATTTTCTGTCTGATTTTATCCGGTTACAATCCAGGAGCAGGAACAATTTAAGATGATTCCATGCGAAAAGGACACATCTCAGAAAGATTACACCAGAATGGAAAGTCCTTATGGAGAGAAGTGGTCTAAACGTCAAAACACTAACCAATGGGCTTTAAGTTTATTAATGCTTTAAGGTTTTTGAGCCAATGTTAGGGATGATTTTCCCAATATTTGGAAAGGAAAGGACCTCTCAAAACAGAAATCAGGGCCTCAGGTGTAGACATTTTGTGAAGGAGTGAACGAGTTCTGAATGTGAAGGTGTGAGCGTTGAGCTTCACGCTGTAGTATCGCCCTTAAATCCTCTTTCTCGGCGAAATCACTATCAAAAATATTCCTAACACACTGTGGCAATACTAGCACTTTAAAATATTGTTTGTAGGTGCTTAATGATTATGTGCTGAATTAAGAAGACTTGAAATGTGTTTCCTTATAAAAAGGGGTCTCAGCATTTTAACAGCACAATTGTGACAATATACTGATACATCTTTAGATAACATAGAACATTCTTAAACTTATTTTATGAGATAATGTTGATGATTTCACCCTAAACCCAACCCACGAGTACAGGTCGGCTATAAATGTGTCCAAATAGTACCACAGGGATTTATCAAGAAATATCCTTTAGAGTAAAAGCAGACCTGATACTAAGTATGAGGGCAGTTCAAATTTTAGAACCTAACCATAAAGAGGGGTTGTAAATAAATGCTTCCATAACCACTACCTCCACCTCCACATAACTGACAAAATATTAACTCTCTTCTAAAGTCCCCAGATATGGGCAGCTACAAGTTAAAAGCAGATAGCATTTAGAAACATAAAAAAAAAAAAAAATTAATTCCATTTTCAAGGAACTTAAAGACATTGTACTTCAACAAATTAAGTCCTCATTTGTATGTAAAACTATGATTCCCATCCTCTTAGGAAGGGCCAATGACCTTTAAGCAAGGACACTGCACAAGGACCCTAGACTGTATGCTAAGGGTTAGTAGGTTCAGTACATTCTTCATGGTTTCATATAATTGCTTTGCAATTGATTAAATTGCTTTCTTTTAAAGGAATCTATTTGAATTCCTTTAGAAAATAAAAGCAACATTTTTTTGAAAAAAGGGATATGCAGCTATAATTTAAATATGCACTAAATGAACATATGCAGGCTACTTATTCTTGCACTCCTAACATAGGAAAATGTTAAAAATTAAATTAAAGAAAGAAATCAAACATCCTTAACATAAGAAACTTAAGTTTTCACAATTCCTAAGTCAATATTCCTATCCTAAGAAGCCTTGACTATGGAGAGGCAGGAATATACAGAATCTCCGTAAAATAAATACAGTAAAAACAAAAACAAAACTTGGTATAGAGAATACTTAATCTTTTTTTTTTTTTTTTTTTCCTTTTATGAGCTCTGGCCGCTGAACAGACACTCTAGAAGGGAGGCTAACTGCAGGCTTTGTCTGTAACACATCAGTTGCACGCATGAAACACCTCCAGACCCCATGACGGCCAGCCGCTGCCCTGGCCTGGCTCCAGCCTCCGGGTGATTGGCGCGCTCTCCTCCTGCCGGAGCACGGTGGGACATGGGCGCTGTCCAGCTGAGTCCTAGTGCAGCGAGGACTGAGATTCTGTCTGAATTCCGATCAGTGATGGCGGCTGCTGACCGCCCACCGTGGACAGCACCGGTCTGGGGTTGAGACGGGGTGGCATGGAGTTAGCGGGCCGGATGAGGGGCGGCGGTGGCTGGTTCAGGGTGGGCCGGGGCTGGATGAAGCGTGCTTGCTGCTGCAGGGGGGGTGGCTGGCGGTGCAGGGCAGGGGCCGCAGGCAGCGGTGGGCGCAGCAGCGGGGGAGGCTGGTTCAGGGTGGCCGGGGGTGCTGGTGGGGTGGGCGTGGAGGATGGGGCTGGAGGGGACGGCCCCAGAGTCCGTGGAGCCTGCAGGGTCTGTGCCTAGAGGTGTGGAAACAGAAACACAGGCATGAGACTACAGGGCCTGACCGGCTGGACACAACATAGTTTGGGCTGTCACGGGAAAACCAAAACAAATCAAAACAAAACAAAAACAAAACACCAGTGTTTATTATATATATATATATATATTTTTTGGGGGGAGGGAAGCACAAGCTTCTTTTATTTTAAACAAAACAAAACAAAAAAACCAAAACCCGAAAAAAGCCGCAAAGCTACCAGACAGACATCTTTTTATTAGTAAACAGCTTTACACTGGAAATAAAAAGACTAGGAAAGGGCCATTCTTCTAGGATCGGAGCTGAGCGTGTGCGTGTGACCTGCGAGTCACGAAGTGGACGGCTGAGCAGCTGTCTGGGCAAGTGTCAAGCTCATGGGGCGAGTCCTCTGACAAGTCAGCCTTACAGACCACCCCCAACGTGGGGTCTCCTCGACTCAAACCGGCTCAAACTCCACACAAACACACCTCCTCTTCTTCATCAGTGCTCTTCCCTGACGGCACGTTAGGCGCACTTTTTGTCTCCTCCCCTAAAGTAGAAGCATCACCATTAGAAGCCTGGGTTCCTTGTTCTGCTTCCCACTCCTGCAATACCTCCTCTAAGTTAAACCGACGCCTGTAGTTTACAAAGAAGTTCTTCACTTGGCCAACAGTCTTGTTGCCAATTACATCTGCAATAGCTTGAAAATCTTTACCATATTTGCGGACACCTGGAAGGCAAAGTAAATAATACACCTGTGAAGCATCAGTAGGAGAGCTGCGTGTCCTACACATCATGCACACACAAGATACCGGCAGTACGCATCCTGCCTGATAAACTCTGCTCGTTCCTCAATTTTGAGACCGGCTAAGACATCGGGGGCACAGATGAACCCATCAAGTATGTCAGCTCATGGAGCCAGCCACTTGCCTTCAACTGGACAATCAGAAACTTACCATTGCTTTACATACTCAGTTATTTTCTCCACTCCTCTCTTGAACTCTCAAATACAGTCCATTTATTGTAAAGCATTGAATTCTTTGTTCCATCCTCAATTCCACATTCATTTATTTCCCTAGTAGCCAGTCACCTAAATTCGAGCAACACCATTTGAAAACAAAACCGGATGGAAATGAGTCATCTGGTATTCCCTCAATGGACCCAGGGTGTAGCCTTAGGGTCCCCCATTAAGAAAAGTACAATATTTTTGGTCTTAATCCCAACTTCAACATGATTACTTGCCTATCTCACTGGGAAACCAAGGAATAGAAATGAGGTAAGAATATAAATACACACAAAAAATGGGCACATCATCACAATTCTGATGGACCCACAAAAGGGAAGTGATGTTTCTGAGTGAACTGGATTTTCATTCATCTGATACTTCCTGACTATACTTGACAATGTCAAGAACAGGGTCAGAGTAGTGACCACCTGTGCTGATCATCACTGTAGGTTTGGAAGGACTATACATTTGAATATTTGAAAACCTAACTTCATTAAGGACATTTTATCGTCATGAAGGTTAATCACTGATTTATGAACCTGACAGTCAATTATGCTACATAATTTAAAATTACTTCATCTAATCAGATGGGTAATACTTTGTTCTTAAGGTAATTCTAAAAGAAGTTTACTGACGCATTCTAGAAAGATGTGTGCTTAGTTCAAACTGTGAAAGTTGTCAAAATTATGATTTTACCATTAGATAAGTGCTTTTAAAAATATCAGAAAACAGTAGCATTAATCACAGAGATGAGGAATCTGGGGAAATAGTTTATATTATGACTGATTCTGATATTAAATTTGATCTAAGCAACAAGAAAATATGGGGATTTAAATAAACTTAACATGTATATAATTACAGGTGAAAAGAGTACTATAAAGATAGGTTACTACCAGTAGAAATGCTAGATTATTCTGATACCTATTGGCATGAAACACCTGATTACCTTAAAGCATAATCTTGATATGACATAATTCCTATTTTTAAATAGTGCCCTATTTTTATACTGAGAATTTAGTAATGAATAACTTGCTACATTCAACTAGTTGAACTTGATTTTGGGGAATTCCTTGATCACAGAACATTTTGGGCAGGAAGGCTAACATTATTAAGCTATAACCTTATCCCATTTTTAATACAGTCTTGGGTTTGTAAACTATCCTCATTTGCTTTGCTTTCAAAAGGGAAAGCCATATGCATGCCCATAAATAATATACTTAGAAACTGTTTACAATATTTTAGCAATGTAGATTAATTCACATTCTCTTTATATCCTGGAGCAATTTTCAATTTTAACAGTGAGTAGTTTCCAGTGAGGGCATATTTGATAATAAAAATCTAAGGTTACTTCATACTAGGGATTATTGCTATATATTCACTTTGGAAATTATATATACACTCTTTGGAAATTAGCAACTCATTTGAGATGACTACACTGAGCAATGACTATAAATATGAAACCAGACAGGGTTCCGTCAATGTACTAATTTTACTTTATATTCTAGAAATGAAGTACATGAGTTCAGAAATGAAAACCTTAAATAAACCTAGGATTAGAGCTTCCATATTCCTATCAAGAAGTCACGACTAACTCTGACTCCAGATCTGAAGATCTACAATCCTCAGAACACCTGTTTAGAAAATACAGTCCAGCACATACCCCACTAAGCTGCCCCACATCTGACCATTACATAAAAACCCTCTCCTATTTGTTTTTGATCTCCTACTTTATTTTCTCATGCTCAGTGGACTTTCCCTTGTCACCAATATTGGTGCATTTCCAGAATGACAGACTCCAGGCCCCACACTTACAGGAGCTTTAAGTGGTCCCTTTGGGTATCCAGACTTTTTTGGGCATGTTTATACTAACTCATGTAAGCTGCCTGGACCCACCTCCTCTGCACGTTGCTGACTGTGATGCAGACCACAATGTCATCTTCTGTCTGCCGAGGCCCCCTGTCAAATGCAGGGAGCAAGCCTGCTTAGAGGTAATGCTCTCAGCTCGAGGACAGCTGGGTGGGGAGTAGCGGTCTCTTCTGGGAGCCGTGACACACTTGCTCTATGTGCCATGATATTAAAGGTCGGGGGCACTGCCTTATGAAATAGAGGGCACCAGATACTAAAATGCTGACGACATGTGCTCAGGACAGAGGGCTTTTCTTCCCCAAGCCTCTAGAGACACAGATGCTGACTTTTAAGTCACCTTCACACTTCTAAGGATGTTGCTTGACAGCATGTTTTGTTTAGGAGGTGGGATTCTAAAGCACTAAGTGGCTGATACCTGGGCAAACTCTAAGGGAAGACCTGAGTGTGAGCTCACACACGACATTAGTGCTGTGGTTCCGACGAACCTGGAGGAAGGGGCGGCTCCTTTTCAGTTTATAATAAACAAGGCAAGCTGGCTGCATTTCAGAAAGGGGGTGAGTATAGTGACTCAATCTCGCTCCCTGGAGATGTAAAAGGCTTCTGTTCATCTGAAGCATGTTTAAGTTAAAACTTCTCACTTTGAGAGAAAGAGGTCAGTTTTCAAAGGTGAGTGGAATATAAGTTCAGGGGACCCTGGAAGAGGTCGATTATACATTTCCCAGGGAGAAGGATGACTTCTTTTCATTCAATTTCTAAATTTTATTTGAAAGCTGCACTGACACAACTTGGGTCCTTGGTTGGCAGATGGCACTTTATAACATTAACATATACTTTTAAAGCTTTTTTTGGGGGAATTAACATAAAATCATGACTCAGTAAGATATTGTGCTATCACTACATTTTATGAAAATTCAAAATTTCCAACCCTTGGCCTCTATTACCCACAAAAACACAAGCATTCACATTTTCTAAGCTTTAGCTAGTACGATTATAACTTTGGGAACATTTGTAACATTCTATTTCCCAACTATGGACATGGAATTAGAAACGTTTTTCCTTAGACAGAAGGTGTTTCATGAATCTGCTCCTGGTAGGTTTAAAAAGTGATTTTAAAGACCTGGTTTACTATTTTGAAAAAAGAGAAGTCAAAGGTTACAGTGACAAGCTGCTTTTAGGTAGGGACATTTGGGAGGTGGATGGATATTTTTTTCTGCTTCTTATAGTGAAAGTTCTTACAGTGAGCATGTATTTAGTATCACAGGGAAACATTAATTTTTCAAAACCACAGGAATACAGAGACATCCAGACCCTCCAGGGATGTGGTTCTTTCCTCTTGATAAGAGATTCTTTTTTCAAACACAAACCATTAAGGAATATGTATTTCTTGCTATCTCCTGTAAATTTCGACATTCTGTATTCAATATAGGAAAAGACACCCCAAGCAGTGGGTGCAGCCACAGGCAGGATGGAAGTTCGAAACCATAGTGATGGGTCCCCATGCTCCATGCCGCATATTAAGGCCATTACAAAGTGCTGGGATTTTTCGATCATTAATTGTGTGAAGCAAGTACATCAGAGGGCTGTCAAGGATACTCTTGGGCCTCCATTCCTATGATATTTGTTATAATTGAAGAAACCCTGTCAAGCAGATGGGCGTCTTAGACAGAAAGGTACAAATCTCCCATCTCTGCCTTCTGTTGCGTGTCCATTCTCAAGGTTACAATCCTGACATCTCAGTCAAGAGTCACATCTCTTTTTCCTACTCTAGGACGTATTTTAGTTCTTTTTCTTAGTATGAGATAAAATTAGAAAGAAGATAATTTTTAAACCTGCCATATCATTTTTCCTTAGAAGGAATGAATGCATGAATTATAGGGAGAAGGTAACATTCAATTGCTAGTATAACCCTCTTTAACACAGTTCTATGTTTTCCTGCTTTATGTGAGAAGGCAAAAACAAAACAAAAACTGAAGTTGACATCTTAATAAAACCGGAAACACTTCTGTTAGTGTTGATCCTAAAATAGCACAGATAGTTGGGGAGTATGTATATTATATATATATTTTAGTGCTAATGACTATAAAAAGAATATATTAAAAAGGAAACTGAAAATAAATACAGCAAATATTGTATAACATGCTTCGGCCCTCTACGTTTAAAGGAGTAAATATTTATATTATCATTTAAATGTATTGTTGTTTTTTTTTTAAGTCGGGAATTATTTCATTTTACATGGGAAAAAATACACCTAGCATCGGATTCCTTTCTTAATTCTTGCCAAATAAGCAGTGTTTATTGTATGACTCTGAAGACTGATTTTAGGGTAATTCTGAAAAGCACTAAAATGAATCAACAGAGAAAGGCACTATTTCACCCTTAACACAAATATGTACAGAGTATAATTGGTCTGTTAACTAACTTGCTATAACAGAAAATTTAGATACTTCAGGCTGGAACAGATGACAAAGACGGCAGAAATACCACTTCTGGCAAATTTTGTAAGAAGACTGCATTAGCAGCAATTATAATTAAATTTATAATAAAAACTCCTGAGGAGTGCTTACTGGGGGTCTCACCTAGCTGGGACTCAGAGCAACAAAGCATCAGACCCCACAGGCATAAACAGACACTCCTCTTCGAGCTGAGCACGGTCCCCCTTTCCAAAAAGGGGAGGAAGAAGGGAAAACTTATGTTAAGTGTTCAGTATTCGGTTAATAACAAGGAAAGCTGTTGTTTGGAAAGTAGGAAACACCTATTTAACTCCTAGGCTATGCCCTGAACACGTGCATTTGGTTTTAAAGAGTTATAAGAAAACGGTCTGTGGAGAGTAGCAGTGAAGTCTCACCCGTGAGCTGGAGCCACTGTTTCTCCAGGTCAACCGTGAGCACTGAACACAGGGCGTCAACCTGGATGCAAACACCAAGCGTCTTGAATAAATTAAAACAATCGTCACATCAAAGAGGCTTAGAATTCCTTTGTAAAACTGACAAGGCCATAAGAATAGGACTACACAAATGTCTGTCATAAAAAGATTAAAAAGAAGAAAATCCCGAAGGCTTGCCTGCTAGGGTCGGGGTCACAGAGAGCAAACCACGTGTCAAAGCAGAGGACAGGACAGCCAGGGTCCGGCTCGCAGAGCCCGATGCCCTGACAGGCCTGTGTGCGTCTCCCATTTGTTAGACATGCTTCCAGTATATAAACATGTGGGCACGTGAGGAGGCAAAAGTGGTGTTTTTTCATTCTCCCTAGAAGAACTATTTTCAACACAAATAGTCTTATATTGTTTTATTTTATATACTAGCAACGAAGCAAAAAACAAAAAAGCTCTAAGAAACTGAAAACAAAAATTCTAAACAGAGTTGAAATAAATAAATTAGAACAAAGACATCAACATATTAAGAAAGTGCCTTCATGGCATGCCCGGCTGGAGTAGTGGTTAAGTCAATGACCTTCGAAACAGCACAAGCCACATACCCGGGTTCAAGCCCCAGGCCTGGGGGGAAACCACCAGTGTGAACCACTAAATAAAAATAAAACAAAATACGTCTTCCTCCTCATTTCCTGCCTGCCTACTCACCTTCATTCCTGCCCGCACCTTTCTTTTAAAAAAAACAACAAAAAAAAGCACCTGCAAAGCCCTCAGAACATGCATACTTCCCTACAAACTGCTGCATTAGTATAATCTAAGGGTTACTTTCTTTTTCCACCCCTGGCCCTGGGTCTTAAACCTGGATTCACAGCTTTCACAGTATGGACTTTAGCTGCCAGGGCCACAGACGGGGGGCTTCAGGGTTCCTTCTTAAATGTGCACAAGAACATAATACTGAATAGGCTGGCAAAGAGATGTTTGCTCATATCTAAAAATACCCCATTCTCTTAATGTTGATAAGCTGAGAAAGCGTCCATGTATCTGGCTGAAACTACGGAAAACTCAGCGTCCCCGAGTGCGGCTCTGCTGAGCACACAACCCCTAATATCCCAGGGACTCTGTCACATGGAGCAGGCTGAGCAGTGTCAAATCCCAGGTGACACAGAGAGGAACAGGAGCCCTATGTCTTTGGGCGCTGTCTCTTCAGAAAATCCTGCCCAGGATCATTTCTGAGAGTTCAAGATCGAAATGATAACCTCTAAGCAAGTGAATCCTGAAAACCAGGGCTCAGCTCCATAGGTTACACACGAGGACAGAGGGCTTGCGGGCTTTCCAGGAGTAAAAGCAATGCTCACCCATGTCCTGGTGTTAGAGCTGCCAGTCATGTCTAAAATGAGCAGGAAATAGTCACTGAAAATACAGATTTTTAACAAAAAATTTAAATGGTCCATTTCTAATTGAACATTATCAATGCATGAGACTTTATTCTGACTTGTTCAGAAACTTAGCTGGACAATGACAGGTGTGCTCAGCACATATCCCACACCCTGCCTGCTCAGGACAAGTGCTCCTTGTCATTAAGTGATCATTTAGGAGAAGGACAGGGCTGTCCCCTCTGTCCACACTCTCATCACACTGGCTAATTCTTTCTCAGTCTAATCCAAACTGCAGAGTCATCTAAGAATTGGTCTTTAATCACATTATTCACATTATTCCTTGTTAAACTGGTTCTCTGTGGTTGAATTCTTAGAAATCTTGTCCGAGATACCTTATATGTTTCAGTGGGGTCCCCCTCCCCAGACGAAGTTGACACCTAGATAAAAATCCAACAGCACTCGACAGTAAGAGGGTTCAGCCAGGAAGAAACCACTTTTAGCCCACACTGAAAATGACATAATCAGTCCAATAGATTGTTGATCTTGAAGGGCTGGGGGGGAACATATCACATGGAACAACAATGTTCAATTTGTCCTATAAGTAATTTGCACAGGAGAAAAGCAAATTTATAATGCTTCCGATTAGCTCATGAGTTCTCCAAAAGCAGAAATGGTTGTCATATAATTTAACTAAGCATTCTTACAAATGGTGCATTTAAAATGCTCTGTGTATTTACACGACTGTTTTAAATCTCTCCCTTATAATATACGTTATTGGTCAGTGACACATCTCTCGTGAAAGTTATGACATACTGAAATGTAAGCAGATCATAGTGTTTTCAGTACCTGGCAATTATCAGAGAGAGAAAACAGAAGCATAATGCTTATGCTTTTAACGAGGTGTCAGGAAGCACCACTGTGGGGAGACTTGGTCACGGCCGGGCACTGAGGCACACGGCTGCAGGATGGCTTGGCTGGCACCCCCAACCCCACTATCTATTGCTGAATGATGTGGGGTCCGAGATGCACTCAGGCCCAGTGTGTCACACCCACAGGACAGAGAGTCCCCGGTCAGCAGGACAAAACTGACCCGAGGCCTGTCCCAGCCACCCGTCTCACAGTCAGGGAAGAGCACGGCATCAGCTTGCGTGACCAGTTCAATACTTATCGACAACAGACACTGCTCGTCTTTAATATACCTTGCACTGCTAGGAGCTGCTCCTCTGTGGTCCAGCGGGCATTTATTTTCTGATTTGACTACAAAATTAAAGAGAAGTTTCCTAATGAGGATATGAAGACAGACATTTTCCAAAGTGCTTATATTTTTTAACTTTTTACCACATCACAGACATGAGATGACTGCAACTCTGACTTATGAAGATGTCATTTTTATAAGGATTACACACATACAATGAGTTGCCTTTTACCCACACAAAAAGATAACGGAAGGGACATGTCTCAGCTTAGGGAAAAGAACCATCTTGGCATTGCTATGCTCGTCAGATATTAAAACAGAAAATCCATCAGTCACCTGTTTTCCAATTACGATGTTCCTATCACACATTGTGGGCCTTAATTTTAGCTGAGTTTGGAACATTTTAGAAGCTGTGTTTTCTTTAGAGAGGACTTATAGATCTCTCTCAAATCTCTTTAGATGGGCCCTGTCTCACCTGCCCATTGTTACAACAGCAGAGCTGCACCCCAGGCTCTGTCTTCAGACATTTCTGAAGCAGAAAGTTCCCCACTGTAGGAACAGACATTCCCCCTCAAACCTTCCGCATTCTTCCCGCTATCTTTGTTTAAAAAGTTCTAAGGTTAGGGCTTTGCTATGCAGTAGGGTAACATGAAACATGGAATCAAATTTTGCTGACGGTGGAAGCAGGATACGTGGCCGTGGGTCACAAGTAAGAGCTGCCTAGGAGGCCGGCGGCAGGGAGGCCCAGGTGTCAGGTCGGGGTGTGCTGGCAAATACGAGGCAGGCTTCTTGCAGATGCGGGCTGTTTAGGCCCTACCCCACTGCGGTGTCAGGGATAAGACTACCACTCAGAGCTCTCAGTGGTTCGTGTCCCCACCAAGAGTAGGGGGTGGTAGGTGATCAGAAGAATAAAAACAAGTATTAAAGGAGAAAGGGAGAAAGCAAGACTAGAGGAGGAAAAAGCCTAAAACAGAATGCGTCAAATTCCAGGGGATGAGAGCAAAGGGGTACTCAAGGTGGGCCAGGAAGTAACAGCATGGGCGGCCGCAGGTGGGACGCTGGACAGCAGCAGCAGTGCGAAAGTGGGAAGGGATACATGGCAAAGAAAAGGAGACGACAGAGGAACAACTAGAAGAACAAGAGCACTTCTTCTCCAGAAAGGGTAGGGGGTGACTGGGATCAGCACAAGGAATCTGAGCTGGAGCCTATTTCACACGGGTCCAAAGAATTCACGGTGAAAAATAAAGGGTCGATTGGAACTTAAGATGAAAGGGAAACTTAGGAAAATTAACTCCTTTGAAAAAAGAGTCAATGATTTTATGGTCAGCTGCTTGGATTTTATTCTCTGGCTGCATGGTGGTACCATGATAGGTTAGCTTTGTCTTGAAGACTGAAACTTTTCTCAAGGGTCTCTCTTAATTCTTTGTTACTCAAATTCTCAGTAGTTTTGAATGCCTGTCTATGAGTCATCATCCTTTTTTCCATTGTTAATTCTGCGGGACACTCACTGCCAGCAAGAGTGCGATTGTTGAAACCAACCCACACGTTTTCAGACTTGGCAAATTCTGTGTTTTTGGTGAGGGCTGTGATGTCACTGTCCTCTACCGTATGTGCTCTGCGTTTGGATGTGAAGGACGGACGGCGACAGAGCTCTTTAGGGAGAGACAGTGAGGAGAGCCGAGCTGTGTGAGCATTCAGCTCCTCAGGGACGCTCTGCTGGCCCCTCTGCTTCCCCGCACATTCTTCAGATGAACGAGGATGGGGACACGGAGGGCCTCCTGCTACCCTGCACCGCAAGTTGTTCCAAGGGTCAAATTGAGAAAGTATGCAAAGTAGACGTATGGATACATCTAGAATATACATAAAAAGCACCTACACATATCTGAGTAGACAGAAGTTGAAGCTGCTTGATCAGTTAGTTAAATCCAAAGACAAAAAAGAATGAGAGTTACCACGCACAAGGAAATCCTACTTTCACCTCTATACGCAACGAGAGGGGATGGACACCAGTAACTATTATGAAAGAACATGTCATCAAGTCCATGGGGCCTTCAAAGATGGAGAAAATCACACCGCGGGGACAAGGAAGGACAGATGAGAGACCTGGAGACGAAGGGGTTTAAGAGCAGAGCTCTTGAAAGGCCAGAGGACAACTCTCCAGGTTCAGGAAACAGGGCTGTGCGGAAGTAGCGTGGCGCTCAGAGGCCGGGTGCTGTGCCCTTGAACTCAAGGGCGGGGAGGACCACTTCTAACAGGGCAGCTACTCTCAAGGCTGATGAGTCTGCACTATATTTAGTAGTAGGAAATGTTTGAGAGTGGGGGCACGATTATGACCAGAACAGGACTTGAGGCCTAGAAAGCCAGGCACAGGATTAAGAGCCTCTGAAGTTAAGGACTGAGGATTCGGGAGGCATGATGGGGAGAAAGGGATGAGGCTGGCGGGCACATAGGAGGGCTTAGCCTCACTTGAGGTTAAAATAGAATCATGTATTCAAACATAGCTTTTAAGGGTCTGGACATGTTTATGAGAGAAAATAACAGAGTTACAGTGGACTCAGATGTGAGATTCTAAAATCAGTCTATGAATTTCAAGGCTTTTTTTTTTTTTTTTTTTTTTTAATTCAAAATCCTTCTTCCAAGGCTGTTAGAGAAGTTCCAGGCAGCAGCGAGGAAGCTGCTCCCCCAGTAACTCCACAGGGCTAGGTACCCCTGCAGCTTGGAAAGGACACTAGTCTCCAGTCAAAGCTCAGGGGAGCCTTTGGTGGAAGCAGGGCAGTGGTGAGTGAAGATCAGATATGTGCACACACTAGACACTAAACTGCCCAGGAGAGGGTCACACAGGGGTGCGAGGGTCCCACTTTGGTCTGGCGGCACTCACCCCAGGTCCCCACTCCATATGGGGCGACTACACTGGGGTTGCTGACATGCTCCCCGCTTTTCTATGGTTGAACCTGTGTCATCTGAATGTACAGATGTGGCTTTAATGTAGTGAAGTGAGACTATAGGGTATTTCCAAAGAGAAAAGATGAGATTTCTGAGGATCAAAACTTGGAGAGTGTCCAAAGTATGTAGAAAGGGAAATGACAGTTAGAAGGAATATGGCCTCTCCACAGCCACAAGAAGGAAGAGGTAGTCATCGCTGTTGAGGGCATGGAGAAGGGCAGGGGTAGGAGGGGTAGAGCGGAGATCTCTGCACCACGGTCATCCCTTTAAGAAGCTTCCGTGGTAGAAGTCAGGGGTCTCGGGGTGAAGAAGTGTCCCGGTGACAGCAGGGAGGCAGGGGAGGAGGAAGATTAACAGACAAACAGGGTCACAAGTTTTAAATACATAGGATTCTCTAAGCTGCTGATTTTACATTCCCAGGGAAACCCAAGAAACTCTGGTTGAGATTTGCTTAACTGAAGGACTGGAATGTGAATATGCATATATATGCAGGGCTCTAAAACTGTATTCAAACGCCAGTCTGAAACACTGTTGTTTCAAAAATAATATAAAATGAAATAACCCAATGTAAACAGCAGTAATGATAACAATATGAAAGAGCCCTAGAGCCTGCTAGACCCATCTCTGACAATCTTGATGAATTCAACATCTTTCCTTCATCCTCTCACTTCAACTTAATAGGAATTAAAGACATCTTCACATCTTTCCCATTTTGTCAGCAGCAGCTTCATGCTATCTGAGTTGGAAAAGCTAAAGAAGGTCACCAAGTTAAACTTTTCTACTAAATGTGAAAACTCCAACAACATCTGTAATCAAAGGATGTCACTCACCAAGTGGGGAAATTTCTGGCTTCCAAAAAGCATTCCTTTTCCTTTTTTGCTCCTTTTTTCTTAAAATTTATTTATTGTAGTAATTATTCTAGACATTAAAATAATTTCCTATGTATAGGTTCCCCATTTCTTAGATATATTTCAGCAAGCCATGCCCTCTACCAAATCACCAAGTGTTCGTCACCATTGCCCAGTGGGCCCACCACCATTTGCCCCCCACCTGCCCTCTTCCCTTTTGGTCACCTCAGTTCTGTGACAAATGTTCAAGGACTGGTTTTGTTTCATCTATTCCTTTGTTTTGTCTATTCACATCTCACCTACCAGTAAGGTCATCTTGTATCTATCTGTCTTCTTTTGACTTGTTTAACTTAGCATCATCCCTCTAGTTCCACCCATGTTGATCAAATGACAGAATATCATCTCTTCTAAGGGCTGTGTAGTATTCTGTTGTGTATATGGACAACATCTTCTGGATCCATTCATCTGATGTCGGGCACTTAGGTAGTTTCCAGTTCTTAGCTATTGTGAATAGGGCCACAATAAACATGGGGGTGGCATATGTCTCTGTAGATGGGTGCTTTTGTATCCTTTGTGTAGATGCCCAGAAGTGGAATGACGCCATCATATGGGATTTCCATCTTCAGTTTTTTGAGGAATCTCCAAACTGTTCTCCATAGGGGTTGTACCAATTTGCACTCCCACCAACAGTGCAAAAGTGTTCCCTTTTCTCCACATCCTCACCAGCATTTGTTGTTTTCCAGACTTTTGGATAATAGCCAGTCTTTCAGGTGTAAGGGGATATCTCATTGTTGTTTTAATTTGCACTTCCCTGATGGCCAGTGAGTAGAAACACAATTTCATCTGTATATCCTCTTCAGAAAAGTATCTCTCCAATTCCTCCTCCCATTTTTGATTGGATTACCTGTTCTTCTGTTGCTGAGTTTTATGAGTTCTTTGCATATTTTAGACATTAAGCCTTTGTCGGAAAGATTGAATGCAAATATCTTCTCCCAGTTAGTAGGTTTCCTTTTGGTTTTGGTGATGTTTTCTTTTGTTGTGAAGAAGCTCCTTAGTTTGATGTAGTCCCATTTTCCTTTTTGTTTTCCTTGATGGTGGAGTTGAGTCCCCAAAGCCTTCTCTATGACTGATGTCATGGAAAGTCTTTCCTATGTTGTCTTCTAAGAGCTTTATAGTTTCTGGTCTTATGTCCAAGTCCGATCCATTTTGAGTTAATTTTTGTGAATGGTATTAGAGAGTGGTCTGGCTTCATTCTTTTGTTTGTAGCTGTCCATTTTCCCAACAACGTTTGTTGAAGAAACTTTCCTTTTGCCATTGAATACTTTTGGCTCCATTGTCGTAGATTAAAAAGCATTCCTTTTTTCAGTTTTAGTTATCCTTCCTTCCTGCATTCCCTTTTCCTATACCTCCCTCTCTCCACCCAAAACAGATCAGGCAGAACAGAGCAGACCGCCACTTCCCCAGCAACTCACACACTTTCCAGAAGACACATTCTTTCCTGCTTTGCAACGCTCTCTGGCTTCAACGCCGCTGCCCACTCTCACAATGAAGCCCACTCCCACCCCAGCCCTGCCTCACGTGTCACTGCCTGAATGTGTCACTCAGGTGCCGACTAGCTTAGCAGTCGTGCAGATCCTAACTGGTCCGCCGGGATACTTTTCCTAGAATTGAAATGTTTCATTACGTCCTCCCTGTATTAAATAAACTCTAAGCGTATTCTATTAGGCTTGACTTAGTCCTGCTCCTTTCTTTCTAACCTTCAGAGACTTGTGCTCTGCCTGCCCCCACCTCTTCCACTGCCCCACTGCCCCCCCACCACGGGGTCTCTGCGTCACTCAGCCTGTGAATATCACTCTCGTATAGAGTTAATTTGTCCTCTGCGTCTGCCTCCCTGCGCAGACTGTGCACATCTTGGGAACAGACCGTTATACACTTCCATCGATTCTCAATAGTAATGAGCACAGTAATGAGCCCACAGCAAGTGCTCGGGGAATACCTGCTGACTGCTTTTTATAACGTGCTTCTATTTTTTCCTATTGGATTTCTATTTTGAATTTGTTGTTCAATACCAACTCCTTGGCTCATACTATTTCCTCTGCTTGCCTTTCCACACATGTACTAAACTTTCTTGTCCTCAGACCTTGGCCGGAACATCCCTCTAGCAGGCCTTCCCAAACTGCGTGTCCCCTGCAGTGCCTTCCATGGAATCTGTCGCTGTAACCCATCAGTCTCATGACACCTAGATCGTAAGTTCCTTTTTTCACAGCAGCTGAAAAGTCCCTCCTCCTCATATTTATGTGTCCCCTTCCTCACACATGCTCTCCAGAACCTAGCACAGCCCCTTCATGATATACGTGATCAATAAATATTTACGGAAGGGAGAGGACCTCCTTAGTCAAATTTTTCTTAAATGAAAAAAACAAGTAGAACCAAATGAACAAGTATAGCATCTGGGTGGGTGAAGTTTACTTCCAGTGGTGCTGGAACCTTAGCAGCCTCCTGTTTCAGAGGATGGTGAAATTCTCGGACTAGGTGCTACAGGACTTGTTTTAAAGTTAGGTGTGACCTACCCTAAGGTGAGGGGATAGTTTTATGATTTTTCGAGGTTTTTCTATAAGTGTTAACCTGGTCATTGGAAAATTGTCTATTTAGGTTGCCTTTCCCTACAAAGCAACAGGAATATATGACAAATACAAATGGACCCTGGGGAATTTCTAGATGATCAAACAGATACACGTTTCTCAAGTCGTAAGTTCAATCAGCCTCAAAGTCATATGAATGAGTAACGTTATGTCCTACTAACCTAGGACTCTGATCGAACTGTGAGTGAAACACAGCCAGTCAGGCTGTTCACTAGCTGTGTGACCTTAATTGAGTCTGTGACCTTCGTCGAGGCCCAGTTTGCTCATGCAAACTTAGAATATTTGCTCTTCTAGTTCTGTGGATTTAAGTGGGCATCGAATGGAGTAGCAGACAGGGACGTTAGAAATGTGATAGCACTTTCACGGCATCTATATGTTTATAAATGAGGTGAGCTTGCAATTTTCTAGAATTTCTTGAGATTGGAATTATCATGTTCTTGAAAATTTGGAAGACTTCCTCTGTAAAACTGTCTGGGCCTACTGTTTTCTTATGATAAAAATACTCATTCCTTCATTTTATTTCATGATTACAAATTATTTAGGCTTTCGTTCTTTTTGAGACAATTTTAGAAAAGTATTTTCCAAAAAAATCTCTAAGTTATGTTGAAATTTTTAAACTTATTGGTGTAAAATTTGTCACTTTCCCATATTGTTTGCAATATATTTTGTATTTATTTTAGTTCATTTCTAAATTATGCAAACACAGGTAGTTCAAGAATTTTTGCTTTTGAATTTTTAATGCATACACATGAAATTAAAATAATCTCAATACAAAATTTTAAAGTGTTATTTTGCAATAACATAACAAAGCAAAGCAGCATGTTTGTATTATATTGTCTTTAAATAAATGTTACTAGAATGTTTGTCATTCTACTTGTGGGTTTGGAATAAGATCTTAGTTGATGTGCCTTCTTTTCCATTAACTAAGCTTCCTGAAAGAGATTATTCAAAACAAGAATTTCTTCATAATGACTCTGCCCTTCTGAGAGATTTTTTTCTGAAAGACCAACTATTTCAATGACTCATTTCTAATGAGTAAGAGGCCATGAGAACTGCTCCTGTGCCCCTCCCCTGCCCTCACATGATTCTATTTCATCAATCTGTGATTTTGGGGGTCAGTTGGGTCACCCATTTAGAACTGAAAAGATTATTTGATTTTTTTCAAGTTCAGTGAATGAAGCATAAGGTAAAAAATAAGACAGAAATGAAACATTTTACAATAGAAGTTGCTGTGAAAAAGACGAGCTTTGGGCACTTAAGTACTCTTGAAATGATCACAAATATCAGAAACATTTGGTTTCAGTTGAAATTCAAGTCAGACTTGAGAAAATGATCCATCTATATCATTTGTGGACTTCATATTTTCAGGGCTAGAAGTATAAGATTGTAGATTTACATATTAAAGTTCTCAGTGGCGATCTGAGCCAAAAGGCCAGTACATTAAAATGGAAGTTTATTAAGATGAGCACTTTTCTTGTGGTCTTGTTACGGCTGTGCTATCAATTCACACATGTAGTAAAGGGCTCGCTGTAGACCCAGAAATGTCCTGACTTGCTCATCAGTTACCTTGTCACAGAGGCAGAGCCATTTCCCTCACTACTGTGTCTGATATGAATTGCTAGGGGCAGGAAGGAAATGATTTAATGCAAATCATCAGCCAAGTCTCAAGACCAACTATCTAAATAACAGAATCATCCACATTATGCGGTCTGCACAGTGTTTATGACAAGAGGGCCTGGCCACTGGAAAACCAAGAACAAAGTTTCCCTGCATCGCACGTACTCGTCCATGACATACCTCGGGAGGCTTGAACTCTTCAATTCCACCTTCCATTTTCTGTTTTAGTGCACTGTTTACTTGCTTAGCATTCTGAACCTTTAATAAAACAACCCAGAATATGAATCAGATTGTGCACCTAGCTAAGTTTTGGAGTACTCAACAAATGAAAAGCCTATGTAACAAAACCCTCTTAAATTTTATTTCAGGAAGACAGACACTTTGAGTCTTTATCAGACTTAATGTGTGATATGCCACTCATTTAACTAATTATATATAATAGATATGGCTCACAAAATCAAGTTATTTGACTACTTTTTAACAGATAACCAAAGACAATGTTTTGGTCAAATAATTATTCTAATAAGAATAATAATGATATGAATAGATAACGTTTATTAGGGTTTTATTATATGAGAAACATCATTCTTGCTGCTTCCTATACACCAAACCACTTAATTTCACAACTACTCTGTCAAGTAGGCACAGTCAGTGCTGCTGTATTCTGACACCTGCAGTCTCAAAATTCACCCTGCTACGCACACCCCCGCAATAAAAACCACAGGGCTTGTGGGGGAAAGGAGCTTGGGATACAGCACTGAAAACGTTCATCAATGACACAGAAATGCCAGGAATCCAATAAAAATAACAGCACGGTCTTATACATTCTTCTAACTGGCTCAGAAACTTAAAAACACTACAACAACAATGACGTTCTATCTTGAAACAGACTTGCCTCCCCAGGTGGATGTCAAACATTGCAGCCTGCGAGTCACTGCGAAGTAGCAAGAGGGCTACTTGAGCTCAGAGGAAAGGTTTTCACGTCCACGTGGATGGACGGCTCCCAACACAAGGGGGTAGTGGCACATACTTGACATTGGTGTGTGTTCAGTTCTCTAAGTGCAGTTTTTCACTGACAAAAATCACATACAACCAAAACGCAAAATTCATAGTGTGCTCAAATTGTTCCTTAGTTTATCAATCAAGCTGGGACATTTCCATGTTTCCCAAACCTGCACTGACTAGAGCAGGACAGACTCTATTTCTGTTGAACATTTCCCTGGTGGGGAAGGCAGGGTCCAGGAAAGTTCAAAAACTGCCCAAAGTCACATATGCAGGAGGTGTTGCCGCTGAGCCCACCAGGCCCTGTTTGGACCTGCTATCCCCGCCAGGCATCTGTTTACTGTTTTATGTGTCCTCCTCACCCCATATGGACAAATCAGATCATTACATCACTATTAACAACTCTGCTAAAATAGCTACATGTGGGCTGACTCAAACGTGGTTGGCTGTCAGCCCTTTAGACAGCTAAAATGTACTCTCTGGGGTTTCACAGATGAGGGGGGACGCACGAAAATGAAAGCAGGGCAGTGCTGGACTCACCTGCACTCAGGGAGAGAGGAAGTGATGGTGTGGGGCTGGGAGTTTGGGAGAGTTACCTGGAGCACCTGGCGGACCAGGGTGGGGATTTAAGAAGGAAGCAAACCTCTCAGCGTCGACAGGCAATGGGCTGGAGTCAAAGGACTCCAATCTGCTTACGAACTGAAGGAAGCCTGAAGGATTTTTAAGCAAGGGAGCGATGTGACCATATTTCTCTTTGGAAAAAGAGCTCCTGCAGGAATCTGGAGATTAGGATGATTGAGCGGCCCAGGCAGGAACAGTGATGACTTGAATGACAATGACAATGGCGGTGTGAAGGACTGGAGGCGGCACAGAGCTGCAGGGCTCAGAAACAGCCTGGGCGCGAAGCAAGGCTGTGCCTCCAGGAGGCGTCGGGGCCTGGTGGGCGGAGAGTGGCTGAGACACCGCTGCAAGGGGGCCAGTGGTGCTATCTGCTGACACAGGGCCACAGAGGGGAGGCAGCAAATGGGATGAGGCTGGGATGAGGGTGGCAGATCAGTAAACTCCTCATGCAAACCTGGACTGTGTTACACACTGAAGAAGCAAGATGGGGTTTAAAACTTTAAAGTTTCCTTTATTAAAAAAAAAAAAAAAAAAAAGAATAGTTCACAAGTGAAGTGGCAGCGCTGAGGTTAAAGGATGATGCAGGAGAGTGAGACTGTTTTTCTCCCGCATTATCGTAACACATGCTGAGTATCTTGAAACATACTAGAGGCAGAGGGTGTCAGCAGCTCTGGGAGAGGAGTCCTGTGCACCCTCATGGCTGCACAGGCCCGAGTGTCCAAGGAAGGCAGGTCCTGCACACACAGAGTTGAGTGTGGCGCGTGGAAGGAACAGAGCTCCAAGAAGAGGGTGGCCATGTCACAAAATACTGAGCAGCCAAGAGAGGGGACAACTAGGAAAAGGACATCAGACCTGAACACACTGCTAAGGGGTCTCACAGCTTTTCCAGTGGCAGGACCAGGGGTGCCCGTGGAGAAACAGGACTAGATGGGGGCGGGGGGAGGGGGTTGAGGCGCGAGAGGCAGATTTGCAGAATGTGCTCAGGAAGTATGCTGAGAAGAGGAGAGACTAGGTCAGGGAGAGACTTGAGGTGTGGGAAAGAGAAAATGCCCCGGTCGCCCACACACGGTGCACGGCCCTGACACTTTCTGGCCCTGTATGAACTCTGGGGATGCAGGCTGCACTCCCTCCAGTGGCCACTCAAAAACACAGAGATACAGCTGACCACGCAAACATGACCACTTGTCTGTAAAGTCCAACTGGGTGCTCCTGGGGGCTCAGGTGCTAAGCCAGCAGCTGGGGTGTGGACCACAGAATGCACAGGGACCTGAGTTTGCAGCAAATAAATACAATTTTAAAAGTGTTTCCTTCTCCTTATTTCCTCTTTCCTTCAAAATGCTTCTATTTCCTCTCCCTTCCTCTTAATAAAGTTTTAAAAAGAAATTCTAACTGATGACAAATTTCAAATATTGTCACATGACCTTCTAAGTTCCTGTTTACCTATAATGGGAAAAAAAAAAAACTGCGCATACTGAAGTGAAAATGAAAAGCAACAGAGAGACTTGCTAAAAATTGTGCCGTTTCTTGATTACCTGCCGCTTCAGAGAGATCAGCTCCATGTCCAGCTGCCTCAGGATGGTGCTGGCGGCATTGGGGCTGCAGGAGACAGCGACCACATCCTCCTGGGTCAAGTACATGCCCTTGGGTGGCCTGCACTTGGAGCGCTGGGCATGGTGGCGGTGCTGCAGGCTCTGGTACTCCCTCCGCCCCAGCCCGATCTTGCTCGTTTGGACCGGCTGCTCGGTACTGCCCTGGGGGGAGAAAGCGGAGTAGGTCCCGGGAGCTCACACTGAATTACACAGAAATTGAAGACAGTCTCAGCTTAGGAAGCATCTCTGCTCCAACTGCTCCTAGGACACTTGTGACTGGTGGCCTGTGTCTGATGATTGTCTCAGCCCAAATCCCCGACTCATCAGTGGGGACATGCACAACCACACAAGGCACCTTGACTTATCTTCTCAGCACAATATTGGGTTTCTATACCCAGAGGACCATGAATAGATAAAACAATAAGCCGGACTCTAACTTATTCCTGTTTGCTTCAAGATGGGATACAGTTTCCCTCCACAGGACTGGGCAAGAAGGAAAAAAGAAAACTCTTAATTTATCAGATGTACAGTTTTTTAAGAATACAAAAAAAGGGGCAAATTAGGAATTATGGCAAGTATCAGATTAGACTACTGGACATTCTCACCTTAGAGTTGTTCAGAGAGAACTACGGCTTGAAATGTTCAAATGAGTCAGCAATTACATTAGTCCTGACACCCCTCACCCCCAAGTCTCTGAGAGTGACACATGAGCCTGTGTTCCAGAAGAGGTTAGGACAGTTCTCATAATGACAACCGTGAACTCATAAGCAGGGTTTCGTGATTACTCACACAGTTCTTAGAGGGTGATAAAAAAATGCCATGTCACTCTGTGCTTCTGAGACAGGAATCTACTAGGTCAAAGGCTATTCACAGAATAGATTTAACAATCCAACCCCTTAGAAAAGCCACACTGTGTAGAAGTCACAAAACGACTAGACATTGAGGCACAGTCCATTTTGTTGCTTAAAACCCAATTCAGAGCAGCATACATGGCAGACTGGGTGTTCAGGGAAAGGGTCCCCAAAACTGCTGCAATGTTTTTCTTTCTTTGTTTTTTAATTTTACACTTTTGACGATTCCCATCAGAGCTGGCAGGGCAGTGAGGAAACTGCTCCAAGCCCAGAGTGGGAGCAGCAAGAATGTGGAGGGAGGGGTGTGGGGGCGGCAGCGCCCGGGTCTGCTGGACACAGTGGCCCTCAGATGGCCAGGTGACCCGCAGAAATCATCCTGTTGCCTGTCTGGGTGAGGGAAGGAGAGAAACCCCCACAAGCCCACCTTCAGGCAGGGTGGAAACTAAACTCACACGACCAGCCTAGTCTCCAAACCCCACATCAGAAGTGTCATTCAAGTGTCCTGGATAGAGAACCTCGGACATCACAGCAATGCTGTCCCTGGAAGAATGTGTGCTTATTAATAAGCACAGAGCTCCACAACTATCCACAGTGTGTTCCACGGCAAAGGGGCTCAGAACCACCCCTGATTGGTGCACCCCAGGAGAGAGTCAGTGGGGGCAGGTTTCTATTTGCTGAGGCCGGGCTGTTAGAGGCCGAGGTGCTAACAGACACTGTATGTGACGGAGAAGCACCAGACACAGCCGACAACAGGACCACGGGAAGGGTCTATCGAGACTGACCCAGAAAGAGAACCAAATATAACACCGAGAAATAAAAAGCATATAAACAAGACTAGTCACTCAATGGCCATGGTATGTAGCAGACAGAATTCAAAAGCCAACCAGAGACTCAGAATGTACATAGGAGAAACACTCCTGCAATACTGTATAGAACTATGAACAGACCAAGAGATGGAAATATGAACGTTAAGAGACAAGTGAAAGTCCATTCTGTTTCTAAATGGAGTTCCCAGAAGCGAGAACGGAGAAAGTGAGGGAGAAGTAATATTCAAAGAGGCAATAAATGAAAGTTTTATAGAACTTAAGACATGGGATTCAGGAACCACAGTAACTCTAAAGCAGGTTTAATAAAAAAACTCATATTCAGATACATCAAAGTCAAATACAGAACACTACAGACATAAAGAGAAGATCATAAAAGCAGAGGAAAGACAAAGAGTCACTCCGAAGGAATAATAATTAGCCACATGGCAGACTTCTCTTCAGCAAAGACAGAAATCAGGGGTGGCTGATGACAGACTTGAAATGAGAACATAACCCAGCAAAACTCAGGTTTCAAAACAAGGGAGGCCTTTCTAGAGGTAGTCAAACTGTCTGTAATTGACAGACTCTCACTAATCAACCTATGAATCAACCTATCTATTTCAGAAATAGGGAAGTTATTTTCACAGAAAAGTCCAAGACTCAAGAAAGCATGGCGAACAAAACAAATTTTAAATGTGGGTAAATCTTAACACAGAGACTCTATCTTTAGTTCTGAAATTAGAAAGACAAAGACATAAAGGAAACTGGCACATGAGTCAAGAGGGCGGTGCTGATGGCGCAGAACTCTAAGTGCTGGTGCTCTCCAGAAAGTCATTAAAACTCCACCATCAGACAGCTAACCAGGCAGGACAGCACCCCCAGAGTTCACAGCAATAACAGAGATAAAGAAATATCCCAAACAAGTAGAGTAAAAAGATGAACGAAGAGATGAAATCTTTATCCAATAAAATAAAAAAGGCCATGCAGAGGGGAAAGAAAACTAGAAAAAAACAGTCAAATAGACAAAAATAAGAAAGAACAATGGCATGTCCTGGTGGAGCAGTGGTGGGGTCATTTGCCTCCAAAGGAGCAGGGCACATATCCGTGAGTCCCTGGTCCAGGGGGGACAACCAGTGTGAACAACTAAATGAAAATAAAATAAAGATGCTTCTTTCTCCTGCCTGTCTACTTACTCGCCTTCATTCCTGCCTGCACCTTTCCTTAAAAAAAAAAGAACAAAGACACAAGGAAGTGATTATGTTCAACATAAAAGGGACTAAACTCTAGAGACACAGTATGAAATCTCAACTAGATGCTCCTTATGAGACTCATACTTACAGCGTGAGGACGGCTGAAAGTCAGCAATAAAGATGAAGTAGGTACATACTTAAAAGAACAATGGCAGAGTTACACCAGACAGAATAATCTTTAAAGCAAAAGACGAGAAGAGATGAAAGGGCTCAGTTTAGAAACCGGAGGAGACAGTTCTAGACTCTATGCACCTAATACCAACAGCTACAAAATAGAAAATAACATTTTCTATTTATAACATAAAATAATTGATCAAATGAGCAGATAAACAACGAAACCCCCTCGCAAGTGGGCATGCAGTAAGAGAAAGTAGACTCAAGTGACAAGCGACAATGAACAGACATAAAAACTTTGTGACCAATGGCATCTATGTTCTCAGGTGCACAGAGAAAACGTGATGAAAATCCACCTTCTGGGCTTGGCAAGTTAAGAGCATGCCACCAAACTCCCCAACATTCTAGCCATTGAAAAGTGGGGTCTCCAGACCCTTTCCTGGATTCTGGACCTACTTAACACCAAGCAACATCTGAGGCTGGGCTGAGAGACCAGGGCTTCCTCTAGGTGCGGGGACCAGAGTCTGGTGAGAAGCCAGTTCACTCGCCGACCACCAGGCTGAGAGTGCTGCCATAACGTAAAAGAAGTCAGAGCAGGCCTTCTTCTCCCTGTCTGCAGGCAGACTTGGCCAACGTCTCGTGGGGCTGGGGTGACAGGGAGTGCATGCTGGTCTCTGTCCTCTTTTCTGAGACCTAAGACTGAGGGGCACTGGGAGGCCCTCTTGATCTGCCTGAAAGGAAGCTGGTACAACACCCCAAGGGCATGGAGCTCAGGGAGGGTGATGTTGGCACTCCAGTCCACCAGATGCAACTCAGGCTGTCTCTTCAGCTGCCCGTTCCCGTGTCCTCTATTCCTCCGTCCATCTGTCTGTGCTTCCCTGAGTGCTGTGAGTGGCTCTGATAGATTAATGGGACTGAGGAGGGGATTCACGACCCTCTGGTCTACAGCCAGGGGTCAGAGCACAGATGCCGACCTGACATCTGCAGCATCTTGGGAGTGATGACAGTCTGGTGGACCCGAGCCTCACCTGTGGAGCTGACTCCACCTCAAGGTGGTTAACTGTGAGATGGCCAGCTTGTGTCTCACAGAACTGCCTGGGATGGGAAAAACCTCTGTTCTCTGAGGCGAGAAGTGGTCTGCTGTGTGAGCCAGAAAGAAACACAGGGAGGACACTCAGAGCAGGAAGGGAAAAGGTGAGTTCCTTCTTCACAAAGGCTTTCCCAGGAATCCGAGAAGCTGGCAGCCAAGAATGCCAGGACCCAGCACTCCTTCAGAACCAGCATCAGGGCGCCTCTGCAGGCCTAGCCGGTAAGTCTGTCAGGTGCAGTTCACATCCATCCCAAGGACACTGGCTCACGACCCAGGGACGGTGAGATGAACACCTGAAAAAAATAGAGTGCTTTTCCCTCCTCTCTCTTCTTGCCCGGCTACTTACTTTCATCCCTGCCTGCACCTTTCTTTTAAAACGAAAATAAAAGAAACAGTACCAAGTAGTGGCCTCACCCCACGCTGCCAGATGACACCGCTATGCTCCTGAGACACCACGAACGGACACAGGGGTCCTGACCGCTGGGAGCAGGACACAGCCCGACACGCGTAGAACCTCGCGGGGAGGCAGGCGGCGGCCCAGGTCACAAGGACAGGCAAGCTTCCTTGTCAGAAGCTGACCCGGAAGAGGGGACCCGGGAGCTCACAGCGTGAACAGAAACTGGTACCAAGAGATCAAGGGCTTTGGTGTCAACAGAACTTTGAGATTTGAAGAAGATATAAAAGAACACTGAAATCTGAGCATGTTATGCTTTTGATGAAACTGCTGTTCATCAAAAGAAAGTAAAAAGATAAACCACTAACTGTTACAAAGTCTTTGCAATATATTTAACCAGAGTTAGGGTCCAGGTAAAGAACTCCAGAAGAAAAAATGCTCCTGTGCCTCTGTCTTTGAGAAACAGGCAAAAACAATCCAATTGAAAATTGGGTAGAAAAAGGAAAAACAGAAATAACATTTTAAAAGATGAGATGATAACAAATAGATAGAAGGGGACCCAGCCATGGTCAGGGACCTGAAGAAGGAGGCTGCTAACACGAGACAATCCACGGATCAGACCATGGGGCCGAAGTCTGACCTAGGGGCACGGGCTCGGCAGTGGACAAGGGGACTTCGCAGAGCATGGGGAAATGACAAACTGTGGGCAATGAGCCTTCTCTCCCCAGGAAAGTGAACAGTTACACTTTAGGGACAGCAGTTAGCTTGCAGCAACCTGAGGGCAGAGTCCCATGCCCCTGCTGGCGTTTTGTGGCACCATCTCTGCTGTGTATTTCAGACGGCTGACGTCCCTTTCCCACCCGTCGTGGTGCCCAACAATCACTGTTACAAGGAAAACTGCCACTGTGCTTTCTAAAGGCCTCCATGGGGACGCTGTACCCAGCTGAGCACCATGGTTATTTGCGCACTCAGGGTACTTCTTCCCAGAGCCATTCACCACAGTGACGAATGGAAACAAAGCCACTGGCCAGAGAATGGGGAGCTGGGGCCTGGGCAGACAGTGCACCCCTCAACAGGGACAGTGATGAGTGCAGGTGGCCAAAGACAAAATCAAGTGCTAGTAATACCCATTTCAATGCAGACTGAAATGGACCAGAAGGAATGACAACTGTGCAGAGACACATACAGAGACGATAAAACTATAGAAAAGGGATGAAGAGTTTGATAAATGGCTCTGTAGACGTTCCCTTTGGAGAGATGGGAGGGGCTCCAACAAGGAAACACAGGATTTCTGTTTCTTGAACTTGGTCCTGGACACACCGAGGTGGCTATGCAGATGTGTGGAAGGACAGGACACATCCTTCCCACCTGTGAAAGGGCAGAGATGGAAGGAGCTGCTCATGCCAGTTCAGTCCTGGGCCATAGCCTCTCAGTATCTTCTAACGAGGCTCCTAGTGGACTCCCCAAATGCCATCTGCTAGTAGGAGGTGGTCTGGGCAAAGACTCAATGCCTGGTAGCATCTTGCAGAGTTGGTCAAAACAACAGCCCCACATACATACATTTTCTAGGTAACTCAACCCAAACCCTGATAGCTCATATTTGTGCAGCGTTAAAGAGTTTGTAACATGCATTCTCATTCATTAGAAGATATCTGACTTAATGCAATTAAGAGCTTATCACTGGGGCAAGGCAGGTGGGGAAGGGGAGGCTGGAAGTAAGATGACTATAACAAAAGATACTGTGATAGATTTAAAGAGAAGTGAGGAAGTGGCCCATTTAGGCTAAGGCACAGTAGATTCCCTAGAGAAGCTACACCTTTTAGAATTACAAGGGATTTTTTGGGCAGATTTGGGAAGAAAGGCAATTCCAGAAAAAAGGGACCAACAGAACGTAGAACAAAAGGCAGGGAATGAAAAGACTTAACACACAGTAAGGTGGAATATGTGGGGTGGGGGCCACCTAACCAGAGTTTGTGTTTTATCACATAAACAAAACCACGGAAAGGCTGCAAGGGGTAAATGTGGCTTAAAGAGATTGCTTTGCCCTCAAGGAGGGAACTGGAAGGCATGGAGGCAAGAGATAGACAAGAGAAGGGAACCTGAAAATGTGGCAGTCAGTGAAGTAAAAGAGAAAAGGACACATTTCACACTTATAATAGTAATGACAAAACAAATAAAGAGAAAAGCAAGTCTTGCAGATTGAAAGTTGCTAGGAGAACAGACTTCAAGAGTTTTCATTATGAGAAGAAAATTTTTGTCATTGTGTGTGATAGATGTCAAATGAACTTTTAAATAAACTAAGCTATCCAGCCAGAATACTACAAGACAAGATCTTCGATAAATACTGATACTAAAATGACCAATAATTTTAAAACTAGATTCAACATACACCACCATCAACTGAAGTTTATTCCAGGATTCAAAGATGGTTTGATATGTATATATAAATCAACATGCTCTGCTACATCAACAAAAGGACAAAATTAAAAGATCATCTCAATAGATGCAGAAAAAACTTTTGAGACGGTCCAACACTGTTTTATGTTACCAACCCTCCAAAAAATAGGTATAGAAGGAACATATTTCCACATAATAAAGGCTACAAATAACAAATCCACAGTCAACAATGGGGAAATAAAACAAAAGCCTTTTCTCGAAGACGAGGAACAAGGCAAGGATGTCCACTCTTAACTATTATTCAGTATAGTGGTGGAAGTCTTGGTCAGCACAATTTAGACAAGAAAAGAATGTGAAATATATTCAAATTGAAAAGAAGTAAAACTGTCATTATTTCCAAATGACATAAAATATAAAAGACCTCAAAGACTCCAGTAAAAAGCTGTTAGAATAATATATAAATACAACAAAGCTACAAAATGAACATAAAAAAAATCTGTTGTTTTTCTAACTATAAATAGTATTAGCAGAAAGAGAACTCAGGAAAACAACCTCATTTACAATTATATAAAAAAGAATGAAGAACCTTAGAGCAAACTAATGACCAGTACTCTAAAATCTTTAACTCTGTCAAGAGAAATAGAAGACACAAAGAAATAAAGATAATCCATCCTCATGTTTTGGAAGCATTAATGTTAAAATGACCATATTACCTAAAACAATATTTAACACAATGCCCATCAAAATCCCAAAGACATTCTTCATAGAAACAGAATAAAAATTCATGAAATGTATTTGGAACCACAGAAGCCCCCTAGGAGCAAAAACAATCCTGAGGAATAAAGAATAAAAATGGAGGCTCCCTGACTTTAAACTATACAACAAAGCAGTAGTAATCACATCGGCACAGTATTGGGATAAAAGCAGACACAGATCAATGAAATAGTAGAGTCCAGAAACAAACTCACATATAGGGACAATTAATTCACTTACAACAAAGGAACCAGGGGCACACGATGGGGAAGGGCAGCCTCTTCAATAAATAGTGTCGAGAAAACTGGACTAAACTAGTCCACCATCTAATACTACACAAAAATTAATTCAAATGTATTAAATTGAATAAAAGACCTAAAACACACAGAAGAAAACACAGGCAAAACACGCCTTGACATTGGCCTAAGAGATGTTTTTGGGAACTCGACTCCAATATCACGGAAAATAAAAGCCAAAGCAAACAAATGGATTAAAATCAAAATAAAAAGCTTTTGTACAATGAATGAAATACTCATCAAAATGAAAAAAGACATCCCACTGCATGGGAGAAGATATTTTCACATCATATATGACAAGGGGTTAAGATCCCAAGTGTATAAAGAACTCCAAGTTCAAAATCCAGAAAAAAACAAAAAAACGAAACTAATTATCTAATTAAAAAATGGGCAGAAGACCTTAATAGACACTTTTCCAAAGAAGACATACAAATGAAAAGATGTTCCTCCTCTCTTGTCATGAGGGGACTGCAAATCAGAACAACAGTGACATATCACCTCACACTTGTGAGGATGGCTATGCTCCGAAAGACTAGACAATGTGTCGGTGAGGATGTGGAGAAAAGGTACCCTTGTGCACTGGTTGGTGGGAGCTTAAATTGGTGCAATCATTGTGGAAAGGAGTTTGGAGATTCCTCACAAAACTGAGAATGGAAATTATATATGAACCTATTATCCCACTTCTGAGCATTTACCTGAAAAAAAAAAAAAAAAAAAAAACACAAAAAAAAAACCACCCACAAAAAACAAACAACACTAATTGAAACATATCTGTACCCCCATGTTCACTGCAGCTCTAGTCTAGTCTAGTCTAGATACGGAAGCAACCTAGTACCCATCAACAAACAGATGAGTAGATAAAGAAAATGCATTATTGAAACATCATGGAATCCCACTCGGGCTGAAAAGGAAATTCTGCCATTTGCAATATGAATGGAACTCGAGGGGATTGCCTTAGTGAGATAAGTCAGATGGAGAGACACAAACATCCTGTGATTTCACTCATATGTGGAAGATAGAGAAACCAAGCAAATGAACCAATCATATGAGAACAGATTTTTAGTCTATGGGACCAAATGAGCGGTTATCAGAGGGTAAGGGAAGGTGGGTGGGCAAATTGGGTAAAAGGGGTCAATCATACAGTGAAGAGTAGAACTGGACTGTTGTCGCTGAGTGTAAAGCATCAGGTACAGATGATGATCTGTGAACGGATGATGATACATGCCTTCCCTAAGGTTATAACGTAATGCTCCTTCAATTAAAAAGTCACTAAAATTGAGGTAAGGCGTAAAAAGGCAGAGGACTCAGAACGGTGTGACAAAACTCAAAGATTCAGGAAGAGGGTGAGCATTAATTTGCTGATATGGAAAACACATCAGTGTGATCAATGAATGGCCTGGATAGTTTTTGGAGGTCACTGCTTCCTGTTGCCAGTTTCAGGGAGACCATGAAGGAGCATGGTTGGGACAGCTCTATCTTTAGACAGAAAGACCTTGAGTCTGCTTTTGAGCTGCAATGAAGACGCTGAACAGGTGCAGAGAACGGATGACTGAGTTAGTCTTGGAGGACATAGAATGGCAGGATGGAGTCCTGAATCTGTATGGGACCAGGGAAAGAAACTTTCTTACTAAGGGCTCCGAATCTCACTTCCTAGTGCCAACTGTAACATTTTAAGTCAGATCAGCCCTGGTAAGGAAGATCCTGTGTAAAACCCAGTGATACAGATGTACAATGTAACCAGTGATACAGATGTACAATGTAACTCTGTCCCTGATTTCAGAGAGCTCGCAGCTTAGTGAGCAAAATGCAGCCATTCCAGCACCTGTTGTAGGTAAGTGGTGAGGTAGCACAGGTTCGGAGACGGGCTGGCCTTTCAGGGGGCCCTTGCTGGGTATTCGATTCGTGAAGCAGAAGGGGATGCTATCTGCCAGTGTTTGGAGAGTGCAGATGTGGCAGGAGAGGAGCAGGAAGGGATAAAAGTTAAAGCAGCTCTTCAGACAACAGAACAACAGCACCTCTTGTTCTAGATTCACTAGGTACCTAGTACTGAAATAAATGCTTTTTGCAGACATTTCCTCTTTGACTCTCAAAACGATGCTGTTATTTTCATTTTTACCACGGGGGACAACCCAGAGGTGCTGAGGGTGGCTCTGACACTGGAAACTGTTTTGGCAATTAGCAACATTTTACATGACTGTATCATTTTCTCCTGCTTGCCTCTCAGACCCAGCATGCAGCCAGCATCACAGGTCACGGCAAGAGCAGCAGGAGACCAGGGTGCTGGGGAAATGGAGGAAATGGGAAGAAAGCAACGTGAGTAGCTGATCTTTGGGTCCATGGCTCAGGGAAAGGAGGTGGCAGGCAGCAAGGACTGGGGGAACATCTAGCAGAGTAAGAAAATGAGTAGACTATCAAATTGAGGTAAGAATAGGATTTTAAAAACTTCACTGATGAAAGAGGATGATGACAAAGACCAGGAAAGGGCCATTAAGAAGGACAGGACTCATTAAATTGTATGAGACTACATTCTGTCCCAATTTCAACTTATTTTCACTATTTCACAGCTGTCCCTAACTCAAAAGACCTTCATCCAGTGGTGTTTGGTCTGCTACACTGTCATTCCTTGCCTTAAAAATGAGCATGTTTATCAACTTAGCCTCTTAATTCTTTTCAATCATCATCATTTTGAGGCATACGATTAACTTTCTAGTTGGGGATTCCTCCATCTCCTCTTTTAAGGCGGCTTTCAACAGTAATCCCTTTATAGCTGCTACTAATTCCTTATTCACTATTATATGGAACACACAAAATGTCTTCTGAAAAAATAGCTCAAAACCCCTGAAAGCTTAATTTTACACCTACCATTCTTATCACCTAAGGGTAGTTTTCCTTCTCATCTGTGGATTAAAGACAAGGGGTGATGGCAGGACACGAAGATTCCAAGGGGATGAGATATAATCCCAAAGTGCTTACACCACCAGCTAACTGGAGTTCTAGGGAATACTGATGTTTCCAAAAATTACTACTCAGCTTTGGGAGTTACCACCTCCTAAGGCATTCTGTCAAATGCTCTCTCCCCAACGTGAAGGCCTATCCACTCTTCTCAAGCAGGTTTGCAGAACAACCAGAGTCAATGTCCATCATCACCTCTTTCTTGGCTTCCTTTTTGGGGTCATAGTCACTATCGTTTCCGTCCATTGGGTGTGTTTCTTCCACATCATCATCACTGAGAAGAAACAAATATGAAATGTAATTCCCTTCTTTTGCTTCCAGACCCAGCACTATTAAATGCTAAGATACCTTGTTAATACATTTTATTTCATACTTCCCAGCAGTAAGAGTTATCCTTGGGAAGATGTACTTTAATAATTTAGATTTCTGTAGTGTTTAGAAATATATCTTTCTGGGCAGAAAGAATCATTTTAGCAAACATTTCTAACAAAAAACAGAGCTCCGATACGAAAGATATTTACAAAGAAACATCATTTGGGAAAGAGAATACATGTATATTAACTTGATGTAATACTTATGATTTCTGTTCTCCAGCTGGAGGATAAATACCAACAAAAACCAGAAAGCAAAATGATTGCATATTACTAGAAAGATACAGTTACAGGGATGCAGACTTCAGTTTATAACTGTGGAAAGAGTATCTTTTGGAGAACATAGCTGTTAATATAGTCTAAATAGATGCATTGAATGTATCAATACTAGAAGAAAGCACCTGTGATTAACTCACAGCTTAAATGCAAGTCAGTTGCAATGTCTGCTGGCTACGATTAGCAGTTGCAGCTGAAGCGTTAATATTTAGGTTTCTGATCACTCAGCTCTGACCGTCAGAGCTAAGGCGCAGATGTACGGAGATGTGCCGTGATCACTGCTGTCTTACGGCACCCCTAACAATGCAACCACATTAGGGCAGCCGACCTACCTGTCACCCTGATTGTGTCTGTTTGCTAGTTTGCGAGCCTGGCGATCCATCAAACTTGTCCTAGATCGAGTTTTTTTCCAGGAATAGTAATATTTTACAAGGCTAGCAATTGTCTTATCTGGAAGCTTGAAAGAAAAATCATGTTAATATCCACAAGTTTAATTCATAAATTCTGATGAACAGAATGAATAATTTATCTTAGCAGACAAGGGTAAAGATGAAAAATACTTTCCTCGGTAACTGTATGAATTATAGAGCCTTCTAAGAAGAGCTGCTACAGCATGGTGCCTCCTCCTGCCTATGTCATTGATAATTCTGAACAAATATTCCTATTTGTTCTGAGGGGCAAGGTGGTCACAAAGTAACATGGTGAGAATTGTTGCAGAAGCCCAGTCCAGCTTATGTTAGAACTGGATATTCGTTCTTCTTAAAGAGTTCCTTAATTCCTTTAACTCTGTCAATTGGAATAACTTTATTGATATATAATTCATATAATTTTATTGATAGGAAATTCACCATAAAACTAGCCAGTTTAAAGTGCACAATTGGTGTTTATTTAGTTAAGTCATGCAACATCACTACTCGACTCCAGACAGTTATAACTTGAAAGAAACCCTATACCCATCAGTCACTCTCCACTCCCCTCCTCCCCTCAGTCTCCTGCAGCTACTAATCTGCTTTCTGTCTCCAGGGATGGGCCTATTCTGGACATTTCATATAAACAGGATCATATGACATGTGACCTTTTATGTCTGGCTTCTTTCATTTAGTGCAGTGCTTTCAAGGAAATAATTAAATTCTTCTCTGTGAACTTTTTCAATTTCTTTTAAATCTAGGGTTTAAAATGATAAGTACTATAAAGTTTTTAGCTACCAGATCAAGTCTTTGGGAATGAAACTGTCTAACGATCAGGCACTGATCTATCAGACAGGCAAGCAAGGGTCTATATTCCCCATGACATGTCCTTTCTGGGAACAGGAGGCACTTCGACAGATTCACAAATATGATCTAATTTTCAGTCACTCAGGTTAACTGTTTAAAGCAGCAACATCTCATTTATATTATTTTGTCACACTACTAAAAACGTAAGAACTGGAAATAAAGAGCAGTTTTTCCTTTGAAATAAAGCAACAGCACCTGAAGAATACTGCAATTGTTAAAATTAATTTTTATCCAAATGAATAGAAATTGAAAAATAAAATGCTAATGTTAAAAAATGAAAATTTTAAAACTAAATTTGAAATGATAACCCCACCCCACCCCAGAACAGTAAACATATTCAAAAACTCTATTACACATATATTTGGTATTTACAAATGAGGAGGCATTTAATAGTGCAGGACATAACACAGGTGCGAAGGACAGAAAGATCAACATCGCCATACCATCTGCTGGATCCTGTGGAAGCTCTTCCCGTGAAAACTAAAGGCTTGCTCAAAGAGGACTTTGTCTTCCACTGTCCACTCATCCGGAAAGGGGGTGAAATTGGGGAGATCAGCAAGAGACTTCTCAATGTTATGCTTATGCCAGAACAACATGCCAAGTGCCTTTGAAGAGAAATCATTCCCCTTTGGTTTTAATGGACTTACGCTCCATCACACTTAAGAAAGTTAAACACAAGTGAGGTTAAAGTCTTAAGCCTATGACTTCAGCTAAAGGCACACTCACAGGCCGGGGCTTTAATCAGGGGTGCGCAGGCAGCAGGCTTCACCTGTCTACTGCTTTTAAATCAGAGCCTCGCGACAGTGTGTGTCCTTACAACCCACATGTGCTGTGGAATCTAGGGAAATGCTGCGCTAGAGAGTCGAGGACATTAAAATGGGTCTATTGGCTCATCTCAACACTTTCACCCAAATACTCATTTGTCAAGATATCCAGGAAAATGTGCTATGAGGGAAAATATCCAGTATATCAATGACACCATCGACTTTGACTCAAAACTAGAGGGACTCCACAGAGACCCTAGGAGTGAGAACTCTAACGGCAGCTTTAACAATATTCCACTATGGGTAGTTTTAAATGTTCCTTCTTATCATGATGTGTACAGAGATTATGAGGAGGCACATGAAAAACGTCAATGACTTTATTACCAAATCATCAGAAAGCCTGAAATGAACAAGTTCCCATAATTGTATAACTTTTCCTTTTATTGTGAATACAGGCCCTTATTTTATTATAAGGTGTTGAGGATCATTTAGTGGACAAAGTTTTATTTTTTAAAAAGCGATATAACAATTTTTAAATGGCGAGTTTTACAGCTTATGTCTGTACTTCAGTAATACTTCTTTAAAATGAGCAGAGATGCAATTACATTTCAAAGGGTTAAATTTCCCAAACAAATTTTGTACAGAAAGTCAAAATATATAAATCAAAGGCTTCAAAATCCACAATAAAGTTAACAACATTCAGACAGAGATCAAATAAATATCCCAATAACACAGGCATCACCTGTTAGTATTTAACTATGTCACTGACTATAAAGTTATCTTGTAATAATCCAGGTTTTAATTCACTTTTATAAATATTACTTCTGATAAAGGTTGATACACTACTTAGTTTAAGTAAGATTCAAGAATCTCTGTTTTCATTTTCATTTTCCCATGTTCTCAACCACTCATTCCTGGGGACAATGAACTGTGTATCTATTTATATCTCCTACTTCAAAGTTACCTTACTTAAAAAAAGCTCTTCATGAGTTATTTCACTCAAAATATAAAAGTCCTAAGTATTTCTTTAAAGGTTTCATTTTTAGATCTTTTAGATGAAAAAAAAAAAATCAGAAAAGAATTACCTGCATTCAAAATTGTTTTCTCATTTTGTTAAGCATTTGCCAGAGTAATTGTGAAGGCTTTCAGATACTTTTAGAACTTAAAGAAAAATAAGCAACAGAGGTATTGAGAGGAAAGCATTCCATCCCTTGAGAAAAATAATGTATATTAAAGCAAAATTCTTAATGCTTGAAAGATCAGCTTTTTTCCGGGATTTTGTGATAGTTATAAAGTTGACTAAATGTATGCTCTTCATTAGACAAGAAACTCTTGCAAAGCTGGATTTGGTAATTACTGAAGATGTTTCTCTACATACCTGCTCCACATTGTAGCCATGTTTCTCCTTTGCAATTGCAATATATTCATCCACTGTAATGAAAACAATGTTATATAATCAATTCTTCTCATTTATTCCATTTGTCCAGGCCAGCTTTTTTCTTTCTTTTTTTTTTTTTTTTAAAGTCATAGCAAAATAAAGTAACTCATATTCCAGGGGTAAAAAATTAGCCAGTCATTTTCCATGAAATTTTAGAGTGATTTTTACTTCTATGAATAGGATCAGAAACTCACTTAGTTCAAAATTTCAATTAGTATGACTTTCTAACCATGCAGCATATACTTATTAAAGTCACCAACATTACTATAATTATTCTTGCATTAAAAAAAAGAGCAACTTCCAGATAGCCAATTATAGTATAAAATATTAAGATACTTTCTTGGTTTTCTGCTGCAATCTTTATTTGAAGAGAAATAGCTATTCAAGACTCCATCTCGTCTCTAGAATTGGCCTTCCCATTTCTGAGCGCTGCATAAAGGATGCATAACTGTCACTTTGCCAGATAGACATATTAACCATAAGCACATTTACGTATGCTTTAGGACCCTGAAATTTTCTTCAGTTCTTCCTGCTTGCTATCCACAAGGTGTCTGAATCTTCCATTTTCTTCCCTCCTCCACACGTGATCGAGCCAACAGAGCAGTCCAGATAAGTACAGCTCCCATGTGATGGACTGGCCACTGCCCCTGCGGAAGGACTCAGCTTTCTGTGAAGTTCAGACAGCCACGCCTTGATTCTTTGCACCACACAAACACCATTTCATTCCTGAAGCACATTTCTGAGAAGCAGTGCTTAAAAGTTCTGACCCTAGAACAGCTGATCTACCTGGTCGTCACTTTCCTCTCCTCACTAGTTTTCTGACTTTAGGCAAACGTGATCATTCTGTACTTTATTTCCTCACTCTAAGTTGGTTCTAGAAACAACACTTTCTTCCTAGGATTAAATAAATCAATGTTGTTAATCAGTACAATACAGCTTAGTGTATAAATATGCTATTATAACAACAATGCTGCTGGAATAACAACTATTTTATGAATATTATATATCCCTAAGACTGCAAAAGTTTTTGGTGCGTAAAATTAAAATATTCTATTTTGTGTACAATCCAATGCACTTAAACACTCGAGAGGTCTAAACTTTAACAAAATGTCTTCTACAAAGAGAAGGCTGAACAACACTGACACTCTGTGGTTCTCAACCTTGGCTATGCATCCAAATCATGGGGGAACTTTTAAAAAGTAAGCCCAAGCTCCTAAAGTTCCAATTTAATTGATGAGTATGTTTTAAAGGTTCCCTAGGGCACTGCCAGGCCTGAAAAGCATTACTCCAGCCCTTTGGCCAGATGTTAGCACCACACCTACCAGAACAGGTTGGCTTTTTGGATTTTCTTTTCCGCTTTGCTAAGAAATGCACCTTTGTACAAAACAGTGCTCTATCAGCCAAGTCAAGGACACCCTGATGCTTAGCTGGTGACGGAAAGCCTTTGTCTGTGAGGGTTATAGAACCAGGGGATCCCCGTCCATTCCAGGGCCCTCGACATACAGTCTCAGGCCAAACAGACGCTTTCGTGTTTTCTGTTAAGAACGCTGCACAGGCATTGCTCCCAGATTACCAGCTAGACCTTACGCTGGTTCCTAGAGGAAGAACAATCAGATATGCAGGATACTCAGTTTTCCATAGTTCTCTCATTTCATCAATAAGTATGATCAGATGTACGAGGCCCAAGATACAGAGGGCAGCATTCATTTTCCAGCCACTAAGTAAGCCATCATGGACCTTTTTAAGACCTTGTACATATTTTAAAAAGACAAGCTCGCTGTACAGCTGTTAAAAACAGCTGTTCTGTGTTTTGCTTGTTTGTCTGATGAGGTCACTGGTGAGTGAATGGAGGGGGGGGTCTGAGTTTTGTTACCTGCACTGATGTGCCGCAAAGCATCGGGTCCGCTACATCACACTGGTCTAAAGCCACACCATGATTCAAGAAGTGCAAGGTCATGATCCCGGAGGTCTCCGTCCAGAAATGGAGAGCACAAAGATGACCTGATGGAGGGCTGCGGAAGTCAGTTCTGTCCCTTTCCTCTTTACACTGGTAATGACAGTGCGCTCTCTGGAGTTGGCAGGCATTTCTGTACAGCTCCATAGACTGAGGAAAAGCCTGTGCAGATGTCTACTTAGTAACTCCCTCCCCTGCTTGAAGATTTAAGCAGCAATGCCATCAGGTCCTACGGGGGTTCAGTCTTCCTGGGCCTGACACAAATTGGAAGGGTCAAGCCACTATCTTGCAAAAGGGAAAACATTCTAATACAACAACCTCCATCACAAAACAAAACGGAACACAGACATACTGTTTTCTTACGAGAATCTAAAAGACCCCAAAACAAATACATGTTGCATTTTGAATAGGCTGATGGACCCCTGCTGACATCAACAGACTGCTTCAGAAAACTTACATTTGGCATCTGGGATACTGTGGTAGGGGGACCACACCAGCATTCCTCCGCTGTCTTTATCTGTGTGCTTGCTAGCACCTGCAGAAATGAATTGCTTTGAATATGACAGGTTTTATTGACATTCAAAATCAGTATAAACAAAGCCAAAGGTTATGTCTATTTTAGCGCTATGCCTATTAAAAAAGACAAAGAGACAAAGTACCAGAAAAAGGATTTACATGAAACATAATAGCCTATTTGTGAAAATGAAGAAAATTTCACAAATGTTGCAACTCATCCCACAACTTCAAAAGAAAGATTTTCTGTACACGACAGATCTGTTTCTTTTTAACTTTCATATCCTTAAAAAAATTTATTATTTCTACTTCTTGACAGGGTAGTACATTTAATTCAACCTTCTACGCATTAATTAGGAGTCATTATAAACTTTTGACTTTTAAAACCAGGGAGACTATGTCAGGTGGTGAGTTCATTGTTTTGTCCTCTATCAAAATGGGCCAAGATTATGGTTTTGCATCTTTTAATTGTATTTAACTTTTAGGTATCTCCTTTTTATGGTTTTTATTGAATCTTAATTCCTTGCTAGGAATCTGACAGCTATTCCTTTTTAGACTTAGTTTTACTTATTATATCTTGTTTCAAAAATCATGTACTCTGTAAGTAGAAAACAAAGTAAAAGTTAATCACGCTATTTCTTTTTAATGTAATCTGAAAATCTACCTCTAATCTAGATGCATATGATGGCTGTTTGTAATTTATTACTAACCTGCTAGCATCTAAAATGTCAGAAAATCAAGCTCTACTAAAGCTGCATATAAATGAAGAACTGACAGAATGAAGAATAAATTAAGAATAGCCTGACTCAGCTACCCCAGAACCAAGCAGTGCCCATGGGCTCTGGCTTTTAATTCCTCCCTGGCTTTTTTCTAGCTTCTTCTAATTCTTAGGTGCATTTCAGTTAATTAAAAACTATCAGCATGGCTGCCACCTGTTTTAAGCAGACTTGTCCGTGAAAGTCATAACTGACTTTATGGGGGTGTTGGGATGTACCACTGATGGTCAGAACTGCAAAACTATTGATATACAATACTAACAGAATCCTGAAGTTAAACTGTCATCGTTTAAAAGTTCTAAACTATTTGGAATAAATAACATTCATTTCCAGGTGTAAAGGGACTACTACTAGAATCTCCATCTAGAAATTATCTTGCAAACTTTACTATCATCAGTAGTTATTTTATCATCAGACATCATACTGCACATTTCAATCAACCAGTTTTAGTCAGAAAATGATATACTATTTGTGAACTCCTAAGCTAAAATTATTTTTTAAAAATATGTATGTGTTCACCAACAGGAAAAAATAAGGGTGGAGAAAAGAGAAATGAGAGGAAACACTATAGGGTATTAAACATAATTACAAAATAAGTCTAAAAGTAAAACCTACTACATTTTGTCATGTGGCACTAATTAGAGACAAAAGAGTGGGGAACTTGGAGAAAATGTAAATTTGAAGTACATTACCTAAAATGTATGTTCAAAATATGAATGAAAATAAATTTCAAGTTGTCTTTTAAAAACTTCAGTGTGAAACTTTGTAATTTTTAACCACATAAAATAAAAGCCTAGACACAAAACAACCAAAGTACCCTGGAAATAAAACAGACATCCTGCCTAATTTAATTAGATGTCTTAAATTAGTTAATAAAATGTACTGGTATTTCTAGTGGCTATCCTACATTTCAGCCCCTTAACATGGGACTGTTCCTTTTTCACAATGGACTGTGACAACAGATCATTTAATCCTACTTGATAGGACATGGACTGTAACAAAGAAAGGTTTCCATTAAGTCTCATGTCTTAATAGCATATCATGCTTCACAGTGAAACAAATTTCCTTCCCTCTTATTCTTAAATTACAGAAAATCTAAATTAAAATATCCTTATTTAACACTTCTTAAACAGATGTAAACTGTTTTCCCCATGAAAAATGATAACTAAGTATCAAATCTTTGAGCTGTAATTAAGGGTCTGGTCTGAGAAATGGGCACCCATGCTGCCGGCTGACAGCTCTTCTAATATGAACCTCATCCTGTCTCCATAGCAGACAATGTCCGAGCAAGTATTTCCTTAACCCTCGACCTGGACATCTCCACCTGAAAGCATATTTGTGCCAACTGGGCCCAAGAGATGACTGATGGCCATAGGAATGAGAGGTTAGAACAATGAGAGGTTAGAATAATAAAGAGAGCAGCAAAAACACTACGTTTGAACCCAGCTGTGTGATTCCCTGTTCTGTCACCCTGGGCAAATGCACAGTTTAACTTGTCTTTAAAATCAGGATGACTAGAGGACCAGTTTCCTTGAGCAGCTGGACCAGGAGAGGGTCTGCTACAGGCCCGTGCCCAGTCCAGGTGAGCGGTGTGTGATGGAACAAGGTTACTTGTCCCTGCTCAGAGAAGACACAGTTTCTCTTACTCTACTCTGGACAGACTTCTTCTCACCCACCCATCAACTAAAAACCTCATGGGGCTCTAAGTCGAACAGCTGACGACCTCTTCCACCAACACCTTGAAAATGAGACTGAACAGTTGAAATGACCTTTTAGTTCTGACAACTCAGATTGCCTTCCTCTCCTATAAGAGAACACGAGAACGCAACTTGTATTGTTAAAAACAAGTGATCTATTCCCCCAGGATGCTTTGCATTCAATAGTTTTACGTTTTCAACTATAAAGGTTGAAATGAACTAAAATATTTGAAGGACACATACCCAAAGTTTATTTGGCTTATATCTGTTGCAGTATTTAAGATTTTACTTTAAGTGTCTGATTCAGAAATAATACTGAGAATCAAACCTCACCAACAATATAACCAAGGCTAGCTCTCCAATCTTCTAAAACCTTCTAAAACCTAGAGAGCAAGTCTCCAGTTTTAAGACTACCTAGCAGCATATATTTTGAAAATGAAATAAATGAACAATCCATTTTTAAAAGTATGAAATGAAAAGCTTTCAAGTTGAATGCCTTTGAAATCTTCCAACTCTTCTTCACTGCAGCTGGTGAAGTACACAGATGAGACCAGCAGGACAACCAGCAACTCAGACAAAACTCTATTGATAAGCTAGGATTTCTACATTAAAAGCAAATTTCAAAAGAAGTACAAAATATTCTATTTGTTTTTCGATGTCCTTTAAGACACTTAAAATGAGGACTTTGATATAGGCCATGGGACAAATATATCATAGAACTTAAATACAAAGAATATTAAGACTCGCCAAATAACTTGAAAATTCTCTTAATAAACTAGACTGACTTATTTAACGAATCAACTTCAAGTTGTGGTAAACGAAAACTTTGCAAGGGTCATGTAAGCATGAGTAGGTTCCACAGGAATCAATTTTCAGACCCTCAGCTTCCTCCTGGACCTTTTCCCGAGACCTGCCTGAGAACCCACAACCTCACTGAAGTCTAAGTTGTAGTTTTTTTCTACTTCTGACCTTCTAAGTAAAAAACACCAAAACTAAACAAACAAACAAAAAGGCCTGCCTCTAAGACACAACTATGATCATGTTAATGAACCGTGTGCCAACTGTGATAACAGAAGCCCAGAAGAGAACGAATATCTAGAATCTTAAGCTCTCAAGAAGACATATTATGGTGGGAGAAAAAAAATGGATAAATGATCACAAAGCACTTTCATGAACACAAATGCATGGAAATGATTTCACAGACAAAATGAACATTGTAAACTTCTTGTTAGGAGTCTGTTCATATATTTTATAAAATACTGTCACATTAATACAGTGTTTATATTTAACCGATGCATGTAAAACAGGAATAAAACAACTTTACTTCAAAGTGCTAATTTTTTAAATATCTAACAGAAGTTACATTCTTCCACTATTTAAACTCATTGCCAGAGGTCAGCTAAATGTGAACCTGCATATCTAAACTTAAGATTCTGTAAATTAGCACCTCAATGAAAAAATATGACAAGAATACATATAATAATCTGATTTTTCAAAATACTTTGATGGACATGAGGTAAATACTGTGAAGCCCCTGCTCTATGGACATGACTTCTCATTTAGTTTCGTGACAGCTAACATTTCAGGTATGCCCTGCTTTTCCAAAGTTGAAGTTCACTCTTCGCTTTTAGACAGACCTGGGCGGTGCCAACCAGAAGACACCCGAGGGTGCGCTTTATGATGGAGGGCACCAGTGAGGAGCCAGGGCAAGCGTCCACCCTGGCTTCTTTGGACCAGTAGGTGCTGCTACCCCTGGGTCAAGAAGTGGAAGGTGGGGCAGCACGGGCGTGCCCTACAAAGGACCAAGGACAGACTGCAGGGCAGAAGGGGCAGGGACCTCACAAAGAAGGGTGCAGGTATGTGGGCACAGGCCTGGTGAGCCCTACGTGGAATGACAAGATGGGACACAGGTGGTGGGCCACCCAGACAGACCTCCCAGAAATGCAACAGCAACCCCGAGGCGGGCAGAGGACGGTGTCCCTGGGAGTGAGTGCAGAACCAGCTGAGATGTACCTGTGACCCTGTCCCTTGCTTTCCTACTGCCATCTCAGACCCCGCCACTTGCACTTCCAACTAGTACCGCCCTGGTGCGTGAAGCCTGCGCACACGCCTGGTTTCTACTTTCTACAGACTGTGTATTTATCAGGTTTTAAGGTCCTGGTTATCTGGTATGGCTTGGTGGGTTATTTTTGGGTCTGGGAACCCTCATAATTTCATCTAAATGAATGGTGATTCTTCTCTTAAGGTCGTTTGACTTAGGAAAGGTTCCTAGTCGTGCTCTACTTCACATGTGGAGGAACCTGTCTCCCTTTTACCAACGAGAAAACCTGGAGAAGTCAGGGAGTTCATTCCAGGCCACATCCAGGTCACTCTGCCACTCAGCGTACAGACATCCGATGAAGGGCAGCCTTGACCTCCAGACAAACTCCTCAGGGTACAGTGAGGCACTCACCACCAGGCCCCATAAAGAATCAACAGAATCAGAAATCCAATTAATCAGAAACACATTCTTAGCATGGTCCCTTCATTAAGGAAAACTTCCAAATTCCAAAATAAACCTGCTGTTTTCTAGAACAATCATTTTAATAATTCTTTGTGCTTAATTTCTTTCATCTCTATCATCGCTTCCAGTAAAACTATCTTTCACACATACAAAAAACTCTTTTAGTTTTCCTATCTCTGATCCGACTAGTCTTGACACCTAAGGAAATTTTCTCCCAAATAACTGGGATGGCCATGGGTGGTCAATCTCCACGGAGAGATTAGGTTGAGGGATTTAACAATAATGGTGTGAAAAAGAAAAATGAAGAGTGATGAGCTGACCTCTTATCTTTCCAATGAAATTGTTTAAATTTTCATCCAATTATAAAAAATTCACGTGAAGCAAATTCTTCACACCAAACTCAACGCTTGGATAAAACAAAGCACTGCTACTATGTTGAATGGCACACAGCCTCAACGTTTTCTTGTAAAAATGTCTAGTAATTGGCAATTCATGTTTGCTTGACAAAATTTTTTGCCAGTCATAGCTATAGAAAAGTCCACCTTAGTTAAAATAACTGGTTTTAGTTGGGTACCTAGGTTTGGTATTCTTTTGGAGAAGATTATAAAGGAGAAAAAGAACAGGTATGTTTAAAGAATGTGGCACTTAACCTTATTCTAATGGCTTCAATTGCCGCCTGAGTAAATAAATTGAGAATAGGACCTTATTTTTACAACAGTAATATTTCAGTGATTTTATTTCCCCACAAATATTTTATTTATGCTTAAAATAAGCAAAATAAGATGATCCAGTAACCTGGATAATCCAAATAATGGCCATGTGAAAGCATTTATCAACTATCCTGCCTTTTTAATGTTTCAAATTCTGAAATTTGTTCCAGTACTTAACCACGAAACAAAACAAACACCTTACAGTACTCAGGCCATGGCAGGCATAAATTTATTGTATCATGAAATCTGGCTCTTAAACAACACCGGACCACTCATCAAGCTGTGTCTAGTTATCTGCATAAACATCTAATGGGGCAAAATGAGAGGTACATTAACTTATGAAATAAGTTTAGCTGCTGAATTCTAATTTGGAAATAATTCATCGATTCCACCCCACAACCCCACACCCCGGCAAAAGAAGCAATGAAAGTTGCAACTCAGAAAGGTGTGAATGTACACAGAACCAGTCTTCTAAAATTAAGAAACCGAATCTTTACTGAGATCTGGCTGAGAATTCCAGGCCTCGCTTTTATGTCCACGGTATGTCTAGGGAAACTGAGGCCAGGCGAAGACCTGTGACTTGCTTGGCGCCCCAAAACAGAAGAGCTGGGGACTGAATTCAGTCCTTCTCAAATCAAAGGGTGCTTTTCTCAGCATCTACCTCATGGGAACAGGCTTTCACCTATTAGAGTTACATCAAGGGAGCACGTGAGTTTTACAACACATTTTCCTTTGAAGCCCACCAGCACATACACTGATAGTTTCTGAGTAAAATGTATCAACAGCCAAGTCACTGAGAAATCTAGTGGCCCTGTTGCAGGAGCCCCTTCACCTATTGAAGATCAGACAACCCATGACCACTCATTAGTTCGTCCTCTCCCTCGGGACCGGAGGGGCTGCTGCTTAAAAATCTTTAAATGGCTGGTAAATATCCTCTTGCCTTAATGAGCAGGGGAGGAACAAAAATACTCAACTCTAGCCTACAATTCGAATAAACAGGCTATTTCGAAACTCCAAGAAAACACAAGCCTTATTGATATCTAATGCAGAACCAGGAGTTCGATAGAGACACAACGTTGGTAAGAGCCGGTAAAAGTGGGGGGAAAAGACGTGACCGACGGCAAGAAGCGGGTGGGGAGCCCTTTCCAAGTCCGGGCCCAGCCTGAACCCCGCTGTAGGGTGGGGTGCAGAAAGGCAGGCTCGACCGGGAGGCTCCAGCAAGGGCGCCTCGTCTGCGCAACTCTGGCCCAATCCGCGTCCGGGCTGAAATCCCGTGACCGTCAGGGAGCTGTTTGGAAAAAAGTAGACAGGGAGCCGACCCGGGCTGGCGAGGACGCAGGGGCCGCGCTGGGAAAATGTCTCCCTGGCAGCCGCGTCCCGGTCTCCCTCCCCGGCCGAGGTGCGCCGCCTCTCCCCACCCCTTTCTCTCCGCGGAGCTGCGGCCACCGAGGCGACACCACCTAGCCGAAAGGAGGAAAGAAGACCGGCGCGTGCCCAGGCAGGGCTGGGTTGGCCCGGCATCCGCCCTGCGATGCGGCCTCGGCTCCGGGGCCACCAGGGTGGTCGCGGGCGTCTGCACTGTCTGCCACGCACGACCCGCACACCCTCTCCCCCTGCCGGGCCCGCAACCCTCCCCCTGCCCCCACGCTCCCCCTAGCCGGCCCTTACTCCTGTCCTCTAGCCCGGCCGCGCACCGTCTCCCTGCCCGCAGTCCTTACCCTCCAGACCCGGCCTCGGATCCCCGAACCCTCGGAGTCCAGCTCCCCTCGCTCTCCCCGACCTCGCCGCGGGCCCAGGGGGCGGAGAGGCAACGCCAGCGACGGGCAAGTGGCCTCCCGGGAACCATGTTAACCTTGCCGTGCACACATCTGCCCCCACGCCCGTGTCACAGCCCTGCTTGCCTCCCCGGCTGAGTCTCCTCCCTGGCGTCCACCGGCCCCGAGCCCAGTACCCCGTCCGCACCCCGACCGCCCCGCGCCGCCCAGGGAGATGGGGGTCTGGATCGTGCTGGGGCGAGTGTAGCTACCTGGATCAAATTCGGGGATCCGAGCTTGGTATTCCGCGCCGACTCTCATCCCAACATCTGCAAAGCAATGCCAGAAAGGGGAAAAGAAAAGGAAAGACACTTAATACAGTTCGGGCTGCAGGAAGGGCAGCTCGGCGCCCGGAGATGGCCGCGCGCGAGCGGACGGGCGGGCGGGCGCGCGGGCGGGCGGGGGCCGCGGCGGGGGTCGCGGCGCTGCTGCACTGCACCGGCGGCACCGCACCGGGCTCCGCGCACCGCAGCGCCCGGCGCGGGGCGGGGGGAGGCGCGGCGGGGCGGGGGCGGGGGGCAGGCGGGCCGCGGAGGAGTGGGAGCTACCACCGTGCTCGTCGTCGCTGCTGCAGCCGCTCTCGGGCTCCGAGAAGTGCAGCCCGCCGTTGGCGGACGACGCGCCGCCGCCCCCGCCGCCCGCCGGGATCTTGGCGCCGCCGTGGGCCGGCCGGTTCTTCCCCAGCAGCTCGGGCCCTTTCTCCATCATGCCCGGCATGGTGGAAAGGGAGGGGTGGGGAGGGGCGAGCGGCGTCGGCCGGAGCGCTCGGCGGCGAGCGCCGGGAGGAGGCGGGTGCTAGCGCCGGGCCGCCATGGCGCCGCGCCCCGCCCCGCGCGCTCCGCGCCGGATCCCTCCGCCCGCCCGCCCGCCAGCCCGACCGGGGCGCGGGCCTGCCGCGGTGCGGAGCCCGCACGAGCCTGCTGGCGGGGCGCGGGGTCCGGGCGTGGACTCTTGCGCTCCCGGGCGGGAGGAACGCAGCCCCCAGCGCGACCAGTGCAGCACTGCAGCGTCCAGGCCCCGGCCCTGCGGGCGGGCGCTGCTGCCCCGGCTCTCGGGCCCAGGGCGCACCGGAGCCTGACGCGCCGAGAGCGCGTTGTGTTTTGGAAAAGGTGTTCTGCTTGGATTTTTTTTTAAACCAGCCCGCCTCCCTACCCCCTTCCCCTTTCCTTCTTTGCCCCTGATTTTGCTATTCCACTACTTAGGGAGTGGGTGCTGTCAGCAGTGAGACACCCCGAGGGCTCCCTGGAGCAGGTCTGCTGTGCTGCTCGGTTCTCGAGGCGGAAGCTAGAGGCGCTGCGTTCGTTCACCGGGTGTGGGGACGTCTGCTAAGTGTCAGCGTGCCTGGTGTTGGGGGCTGTTGATTTTCTTTCCCATTTTCTTTTTTAGCTCAGTGAGGACTGTATATACAGATGTATGCAGAATAATGAGGGAACAGTAATAAGGCATTGACCAAATTCTTGAAAATGAGGGATGTCCTGTAAGAATTTTCTTAGAGGTCAATGCAGAGTGCATCAGGCCAGAAGCCACTCTGACCAGAGCAGCCTTCACTGAAAGAAATGACATAAGTAATGCAGGAATGACACCATCGGGACTTGAACCAAAGAAAATCGGACTAAACTGCTGGCAGGCTCCCTGTGTAAAGGGAATAGCTCCTGGGCGAGTATGAAAACCACCTGGTCTGGTAGTGGAGATGATGTCTCTCCATCAAATTCTGATGTGGTTGCATTAAAAATTCAAATCAAACAACTAAACTTTTTATTCTATTCCTTTTCTCAGCAAAGACGGTTCTGAGTAGTATTTTAATGCTGTGTAGTTTTCCTATAAGGTGAGAAGTTTCTGGCCATATGAAGTCAATGTCCATCCTCTTGACAGTTCCACCCTCTTGACAGTTACGGTTTCACAGTAAATGAGTACAGCGGTCTTTGGTTTTTATACTCCAGCTTCTAAGGAACATGATTCAGCATCTCTGGGTCTATTATGCTCAGGCCGGCCCTTGAACTGAATCTGCGAAGAGATGTCACCAAGGCCTGGTCGACCGGCAGCCCAGCTGCCCAGCTTTGCGGTGCCTTCCAGCCACTTTTTTTTTATGGAAAGGACTTCTGCATATAGATCAAAGGCCAAGACACATGTGTTCTGGGACTTTTGTACCTTACTTCTCTCTGTTAGTAAAACCCTTATAGTAAACAGATGCCATGCTTTTCTGAGGATAGCAGAGGTCAGATTTGAGGGCATTGCACTATGCAGAGGAAGCTGGCATCCCCAAAGAAAAGGCCAGCCCCTAAAGTGGACCTGATTCTGCAGAGTAATGATCATACTCAGATGATTCCCTAGCCACTACCAAGGAGAGTGTAGAAAGAAAAGTCTGCAGGAGAAAATGTTGAGAGTGCTTACATCTGTAAGAGGGGAGAGGAAGAAAGACAGGGCCTGGAAGGAGAAAGTTTAAGAGTCAGTAAGCAGTGTGCTGGGGGTGGGGAGAAGGGCTTAGGAAAAAGCCTTTGGTCCTGGCCTGTCAGTTTAATTGGTTAGTGTGGTGCTAATAACACATGATGGTGGGTTCAAGGCCCATCTGGACCTAGTTAGGCCTCATACCTTGTCTGCTGTTTCAGGGGGAACAACCAAAATGAGCAACTAGTTAGCTAAATAATTCTTCTTTCTCCTCTTCAAAAAAAGAAAAAAAACCTTTGGATTTGTTTACTAGAGAATGTTGGCTAGTGGGCTTATTAACTAGAAGGATGCTGATTAGTAGGTTGGTTAACTAGGAGGATGTTGTTAACTTTGGCTGCTTTTTTTAAAATTAAGATTTTGTTTCCTTTTTTATTGTGTTTTAAATTTGAAACAGAATATAGGCTCTCATAGTTCCAAAATCAAAAGATACGAAAGAATACATTTCAGTATTATAATGGACTTTCCAGCAATTAGGAAAAGGCAAAGAGAGCATGTAAGGATGGAAAAGAAATACATAAATCTGTTATTTGGAGAAAGTATATTATATTAGTCGCTCTATAAAATTAAAATAACATATAACAGTATTCGTAAGTGAATTTAGCAAGTTGTTGGATACAGTTAGTATATAAAGATTAATTATATTTTTATACCAGCATCGAGCAATTAGAAAGTGAATTTTTTCAGAAGTGATACCATGTATAACATCACAAATATCCAAAACCTCGTTACCCATGGCTACTGTAACAAATGACCACAAATCTGAGGCTTCAGACAAATACAGTCTCTCTGTTCCGGAGAGCCGAAGTCCAGACCCCAGTGTCCACAGGACAACACTCCCTTCCAAGACTCCAGGGAGGATCTGTCCCTGCCTCTCCCAGTTTTAGGTTCAGTTGGCGTGCCTTGACCAAAAGTGTCTCATTCCACTGCCTACCGCCATCTTCCCATTACCTCCTGCTCTGTGACGGTCTCCAATGTCCGTCTTCCTCAGTTAGGGCCTATAAGGATAATCCAGAATTATCTTATCAAAAGGTCCTCAGCCACATCTGCAAAGACCTTTCTTCCAAAGAAGGTAATTTTTGAGAGAAATTGGAGAAGACCCCAAAGGAATGAACAGATATATGATGCTCATGGATCAGAAATGCAATATAAAAATGTCAGTTCTCCCCAAACTGTCCAGATTTAGTCTAATCCCAATTAGAATCCCAGCAGATTGTGTGGATGTGCCTACATTGTCAAGTTGAATCTAAAATTTATATGGAAGTTCAGAAGGTCCAACTAGAAGCAGCACAAAACTGTAGCGTTTACTACCCAAAGTTAGAAAGTAGACCGAGAGAACTGTAGTGTCCCCAAAGATGGATGTTCATGAGAACATATTATTCATGCATTCGTGACACCTGGAAAGAAGGGAAACTTGATGCCTACTTACACTTAAAAAAAAAAAAAAAAAATCATTTCTAAATAGACTATCAACCTATATGTAAAAGATGAAACGGTGTGCTTCTAGAAAATACCAGAGGTTACTATCTTTGTAACTTTGGGTAGGCACATGTTTCTTAACCTGGACATAACACTACTAATTATAAAGGAAAATACAGAGCATTTTGGGTGCAGAAAATAATATGGGAAATTCAAAGACTCTTGAATTACCACGTCAGAGAACTACAAATAGCTTTGCATTTCTAGGGCATGGAGGGGACTCAATGTGGCCAGAGAGGTCAGCAAGGTCTGAGTCACAGAAAGTTCTTTACCTCGTTTACAGGGTGAAGCAGTTTCCTTCATACATGAAAGAAAAGGATCAGAAGAGTCTAAGCAAGAATGATTTGGTGCAGTTGGCATTTTGGATGGAAATTAAATTTGGCGAAGAAATCAATTAGAAGGCTGTTTAGTAGGAGTCAAGAAATGATGAGACTTAGATTATGGACAGTGTGTCAAGAGGAGAAGCAGGAAAAGATGTCAACAACTAATAAGTAAAAGTAGCAAAATAAGGGGATTGATTGACTACAGAAAGGAATAGGGAAAGGGGAGTCAGCACTGCCGGGATCTGGGGGTGCAGCTGTCTGGGTGGATGTGTGGACAGTAGCAGAGGTGGTGAACAGGAAAGACTCACCAGTGTGAGGACAAGGAGAATGAGTTCACTCTTGGGTAGGTTGGGTTCTCCCTGACATAAACTAAATGCGGTTGGATATGTAAGGGAGATCAAGATTGGGAGGAAGTCTTACCCAGGAGTGTAGCCAAGAGCAGAGACCTAACTGGGTGGCACAGGAAGGACTTGCAGAGCAAGACGCAGGAATTGCTGAGGATGAAGAGCAGACTGTCAATGTTGAGGGAGCAGGGAGAGTAACTGCAATCCATAAAAGATGGAGAAGACAAGCAGGGAGTGCGACCCACTGACACCAGAGAGAAACAGGATCCATGGGGAGTGGAGAAGTGCGCTTTCCTGGGATCATGGGCTGCTGCCAGACAGCAGGGGACTGGGAAGTGAATTTTGGAAATGGGGACAACTGACTTGCACCTTCACAAAAAAGTACTCATAAGGATAAGAAAAGGACAAACAAAAAACGGGGCAAATGTCACGTCTTGAAGCAAAGTAACTCTAGAGTTAAAGACAAAAGTGAACCACCAAGTGCTGGCAGCCCCTCTGTTATCAGATGGCTATTTAGAGCTTCAGCTTAATGGATGGAAAAGAGAAAAGAAAGATTATCTGTTCATACACATGGTAGGTGCTTAATAAAGAATCGTTGACTTGAATGAAATATCTTGAGATCTAAATTGAAGTTTTCTAGAACTTTTACTGTGATAAAATTAAATATTTTCCATCTGTTTAATTTTAGAGGTTAATTTTGCGACTGGTTTTTCAGCCTTTAAAATCGGCACATGCAGACACACAATTGGCTCCTTGTGACCTTCTCAAAAAGAATGAAGCCTGTCTCCTTACAGCAATGCAGAGCAATCTTGAAGACAGGTTAAGTGTGAAAATCAGGCTTACTTCTATTTATAAGTGCTATTGTATAAGAAAGAATGTCCTGCTTACTTTGCCAGTAACAGAAACATGTCTTGAGGGAGATGAAGAAAAGCAGAGGCATTGGAAGACACTGGGGTAGCTCAAGAATCAAAGAAAAACCTACAGGAAACAGCCAATTTTAGTGACTTTAGAATATAAAATAGGAATTTGTTGCTATTCTCTCTCTCTCTCTCTCTCTCTCTCTCTCTCTCTCTCTCTCTCTCTCTCTCACACACACACACACACACACACACACACACACACACCCCTACCTCATTTCTCATCTCAGCTTTATTTTCTCTCCTCACTCTCGTTATTACCGCAAACAGTCCCTCTCAGGTGAGACCTCCCTATAAATGCCACTGAACAACTGAGCAACGGGGAATGGAGGAGATAATGGGCACTTTTCACAGTCTTTGTAACCTACTGCAGCACTCATGTATGTCACCCCACTTCAGTTGCATGATGTGCATCAGGACAATTTTTCTGCTTAACTCAACAGCTAGAGCCTCTCAGGTGTACATGACAAAAAACATGCACTTCCACTCAGCTGCCATGTGTTGGTCAGGGTCAGCTGATCAGCAGGGACTGATTGGGCAGCTCACGTGTCTGCAGTTGATCCAGGGTTTGTGGCCTAGGCCCTTGACTGGGGTTGAACTGGGGGCTGGGGACTCTGCTCCACAGTCCTTCAAGCTATTATTGATACCTGCAGGGGAGCCTGAGCTTATTTTTCTCATGGAAATGGCAGAGTACAAAGACTCAGCTCAGGTATGTCAATTCCCATGTCAAGTTGAACTAGGATTTACAGTGGTTATTTTGTTTCATGAACTAGAGAGATGTGAAGTGTGAAGACTTTGGGAGGGGGAGCCGTTTCTCATTTATCAGGTCAGGTATGAAAGTTCTGGGCCTGTGTACTAGTCAGAGTTCTCCAGAGAAACGTCTTTACTAGGAAGCGGCTCATGTGATTAAAGAGTGTGAAGAGTCCTAAGGTCTGCAGGTGAGTTGACAAGCTGGGGCTTGTGGTGGTGGTCTGGTGGACTAGTCCAAAGGCGGGTGAGCTTGGGGTCAGACAGGAAGTGATGTTTCAGCTCAAGTCTGAATGCAGGGTAAGAAAGCCAGTGTTCCCATCCGAGGAGCAGGCAGGAGGAATTCAGTCACACTCAGGGAAGGGCCAGCCTTTTTGTTTGAGTCAAACCTTCAGCTGATTGGATGCAGCCCACCCACACAGGGAGGGCAGTCAGCTGACTCAGTCTCCCAATTTAAATGTTCATCTCACTCCAAAGTACCTTCCAAGAAACACCCCAAATAAGTTTGGCCAAATATCTGGGCACTCTGCTGGCCAGTCAGGTTGACACATAACATTAACCCTCACAGCCTGTTTATGTAATATTATGCTTTCCTGGGAGAGTAGTATTTGTTCCTAGTCCACCTTTCGTCCCCTCCCTCCTCTGTAAAAAAAAAAAGCAGGGCAACGCTCTTATTTTGGGAAGATTCTCCATCTTTTATCTCATAGTTTGGTAAACCCCCAGCCCACCACTGAATACACTTAGGGGTTTAATACTATTTGAAACAAGAATCTATATGATTTTATATTTTTTTTCCTGCAAACAAACGTAAAGCTTTTTAAGATCTCTGGGGAATATAATGAAATATATTTGTACAGTTGTTTTTACCATCAGAATGTTTTCAGCGTTAACTCTTGTTCTTATAAATGGAAATCTGTGTTTTAAGATCTTAAGTTGCTGGGTTTTCAGACTCCGTCATCTTTCTTTCCCTGTTATTAATAATCCAGAAATGTTTTTTCTACTTTTCCAAATTTCTTAGTTTAAAGGAGTGAATGAGTCACAAACTACATTCGATGAAACCGGAGGCTTTAAATTCATTCCATTGTTAGCCCATAAACATTTTTTTATAAGGAAAGTTTCAGGCGGGAATGAAGGTGAGTAGGCAGGCAGGGAGAAAAGAGGAAGGACTTTATTTTTATTTTTATTTTAGTTGTTCATCTTGTTTGTTTCCTACCCCCCAACCCCCCCCACCACCGCCCCCTCCCCCTAGGATGGGAACCCCGGTCTTGGGATATACATGAATGGTGCTCAGCTAGAGGTGACTGACCTAACCACTACTCCACCAGGGTGTACCATGTCTCCATATTCTTAAGAAGAAGAATACATGACAATTGAACAGAATAACTATTGGTGGAATAATACTTATTTTTAGTTCCAGGAATGTCTGAACAAACAGCATATGATAATGCCAATATTGAAACTAACCCAAGAAACTCTCTCCAATGGAATCCTATGATTAACTAAAGAAACCAAAAGAGAGCTATAAATATTTCTTTTGAAGGAATAAGAACATTAGTTTGTTACCAATAAAAAGGTTACAACCCATGGAAAGATAGTTCTAAAATTATGTCCTCATAGTTAGTGAGAGATAGTTTGACAGATACAGAGGGATCATTTGAAGATGGAGGAAAATAAACCATCTGGTCTTATAACTATGATGCTCTCTTCTAACTATTGTAGAATTAGAGATTTTCCGCAACTGGGAAAAAAATGTCCACAAAAGTATGTTTGCTAATAATGACCAATTGACACACTTAAACACCTTTTTTAAAAAAGCCGTATTTCATCTATAATTTTTCATGATTACATTTTATTCTATGTAGAGTTTATTTGCTATTTATTATTTTTTAGTTTGTTTATAGTACTTTATTCCTTTTATATGCCATCAACTGTACCATACTGGTGACTAAATTTACTATGTAAATTGTTATACTTTTCCTTTTAATTAAAAGTGCATAAAATACTTGGTCTTACACTTTTATAAATTATATAGCTTACAAAAAGAAAGTGCAAGTGTTTCAGTTATTAATTGAATCAAATATCCTTATTTTGGTATTAAGCATAGCTTTTGCTATGACAATGATTCTTTTTAATTTAAATTTTGTTGGAGGAACATTGCATTATAACATTACATAGGATTGACCTGTGCGTTGTCAGATGTCAACATCAGCAGATACAGTAAGCTGACTAACAGTCCTGTTCTACGCTTCACCATACAATTGGCCTCTTCTGTGCAATTATTTTTTTAAAAGATGCACCAACCCAGTTGGGATTCCACCCTGGGAAGCTGAGGGTTTTCTCCCCTGGGTGGATGGTGGGCTCCGTGCTAGTAAACGCCGGCAATTGATGTACCTGTCTCCCTCTGTGGCATCATGAAGTTCTTGAATATTTATAAAATAGGAAGTCATTTTATTAATTACAATGGGGAATACCCCTCCCAGCCTCCTGAGCGCTTGTTTGCATGAGGAGAGACCTAACTCACTTGACCTGGGTCACCCAAGCTGACTGTGGACTCTCGCAGGTCCGGCCAGAGCGCCCCAGCCTGGCAGCATCGACAAGCCCTGGTTCACCCTCTGTTCACCTCATGTCTATATCAGGAAACAAAAAGTTAGAGTCCTTATGCCATAATAAGAATTTCAAAATTGAATAGATCTGAAATCTAGACTGCAAACAATTATGAAACAAAAGTGTGTGTAAATCTCATTTAGAATGGAAACACTCATTTTTATTATTACCTAACCTGTTCAGCGAACGGCTTCATCACGATCAAAACTGGATAATGTATATGGGAACAATATGTAAACTATAAAATTCCACACAACAGAATTTGTTTAAGAATTACAATTAAAGACAAGAAATTCCGTCTTCCCTTCCTCAGAGAGAATGATCCTGAATCTGCTAACCTATCTTAATAGGTTTTTATTTCTGACCACACAAATACTTGACATTGTATTTTGAAGCCCCATTAAATTGCAGGCAGCAAGGGAGTCACACTGGCCCTTGGGCTCTAACGTGTTGGAGGATCCCTGGTTCATTCACATTCTCTGCCTAGAGCATTACGTCAATCATGCTGCCTTTCTCTATAACTTTTCTTTGAAAGCACCAAAAAGTATGCTTCAAAATTATTTTAAACCATAGAGAATATTTAGCTCTCATTTCCCCCACCCAGAAGAATATGGTAAGCTTTAAGTTCAGAAAAGCTGCAATTCTTTCATTTATATGCAGAGGTGAGAGACTGCCTCACCACCCCAGCAAAAATTGTTCCCAGTTACTACTAAGTAGCTTATTTGTTGTTGGAACTTCAAGAGGTGATGCTCTAATATTAGTTACAGCAAAATTCCGTTTCTACATACATGTTACAGAATGGGCACCACTGTGGCTTTGAGTGGCCCTCTTCCTGGTGAATTGTACTGAGAGCAACGCCACTGATCTGAGTGAGTAGCGACAGGGAGCAGCATTTATACCAATACTAAGCAGCTAAATAAATATACACTTATCTTTGCATCACCTTAAATATTGGGGAGGGGGTTTAAGCTGATCATCTGGGCTCTATATGAATGCCCGGAAAACTCAGATATGTATTGATTGAATCCTTTGCTTAAAGTTCTTCCATGAGAAAGATAGATTATACTATATACTCTTCATTTAATAGCAAATATTTATTGAGTGCATAGCATGGAGAGTTGTGAGAGGGCCAGTGGCTCAAACTGGGCACCAGAGCTCTGGTTTAGAGAGTGGGGGACCGCACTAGCAATGCATTCAATGCATACCTAGCACTGAGTACGGGGTGTATCATGCAGACAGGTGCACACAGGTGTGTAACATTACATGAACCATGCGGTACATAGTGTCATCTTATATTGGAAGTGACACATGTGCTCGGGACAAATGGAATTGAGGGTATGAGAGACACTGAGTAAGAAGTGGGCAGGATGCCACTATCCGGAGAGTGTTTTCAGTTGGTCTCAGCCAGAGGTGAAGCGTGAGGAGTAAGGGGAAGATGGCGTCGGCTATGAGGAGCTTTCCTGCTGGAGGAAGCTGCCTGTGCAAAGGCCCTGAGAGCAGAGCCCTGTACATGATCCTGGGAAACGGGAGCTGTGGTGGAATGGAGCCAGGAATGGGGGGAGAGGTGGTGGATGTG
>RJWH01003778.1:0-134797 GCA_004363575.1 Solenodon paradoxus | reverse complement strand
TGTCCTGTAGAAATCCTAAGAATTACTTGATCAAAAGTCACAAAATACACAAGGAAGTGTGGTCACACTGACCAAGTGGGAACTGCATCAATAAATACACAAAAGCATTTAACTATTTGAATTACCAATAAAATTGGTATGTTTAATATAATTAAGGAAATAAACAACTGAAAATAACCAAGATGATTTGGAAATTAGTCACTTAGAAATTTTCTAAATGTAAACAGTAACACCTAAAAAAATGTAGTAAGTTTAAAAACAGATTAGATACTGTTAAAGTATCAGAGTACAGAATGCTGCAGTGCAGGGACATAAAAAAAATCAGGAAATATAAAGAGACTGAGACATAAATGACAAAGAAGCTTTCAAATATATCAAATGGGTAACAGGTAAGAGGTAGGATGGGTAGCGACTTTCTAGAACTAATAAAAAGTATTTATCCAAAGATTCAAAGTGCACATCAGTTTCAAAACAGGATCAATTTTTAAAAAAATCCATATCCAGCCAACTTGTAGATAAATATAGAATATCAATGGCAAGGAAACTCATAAAAGAAAAAATATTGATTATTAAGAAAATATAATTAAACTGAGAAAAACCATGGAAGACAAAAGTAAAAGATTTTAATATGCCAAAAGAAAAGAGCTGTCACCCTGAAAGTCCATGCCTATCAAAATTACATTTCTGCATGCCCTGGTGGCTCAGGCACTAAGTGAGTGGCTAGAAGGTAGACCATGTGTAAAATCCAGGGACCTGGGTTTATAATGTGGGGCCAGGGGAAGCAACATACTAAACAAGTTAATAAAAATGTTTCTTCCTTCTCTCTCTTCCTTCATGCCTGCTTGCTTACCTTCAGTCCTCTTTAAAAAAAAATAAAAATAAAAAAAAATATATATATATACACATTGTTTAACATGCATATATACATGCATAAACATATAAAATATATATTTAAAATATATATGAATAAATTTTAGAAGAATTAAGGTTTATTTCTGCAATCAATAGTCCCTAACCTAAAGAAATCCTAAAATATTTGCTTCAGATGAAAGAAAGTGATTCCAAATTGATGGTCTGAGATTCAAGAAGAGATGATAAAACAAAATGAAAAAATTTCAGTGATTCTTTGCAAATATTTTAAAAATAATTTTGAGGAGTTAAAAAAGATAAGCTAAGACACGCAGTATAGAGAGGAAGGGATTATCAGAGTTAAAGCGATCTAGAGAACTTGTATTGTTCAGGAGACACTGATTAATTTTAGAGTTGTAAGTTAAATATTATGGTCAAATTTCCATGGAAATACAGAAGTAATATGAATAGAGCAGGCTTAACTGTATTTTCATATCATTTTCTTCTATAGTTATTCACTGCTTTGTTAATAAAAATAATGTAATCAATGAAGATTGGAATTAATCAGTTTTTAAAAAAATGTTCAAATGTATAAAGGCATTGTGAAGGGTATTATCTAGATTTCATCAATATGTTTCTTTTTATTATCCTCTCACTGGACTCTTTACTATGTCAGCTTCATTCCTAAAACAAAATGGCGGTAGCAGTTCTAGAAAAATATACCCATGACACACGTTCCAGAGTTAGAAAACCTCTCTTTGCTCAACTGAAAAACGGAAGTCAGAGATTTCATTGTGAAGGACACTCATAAACTGATCATTTTGTCCAGGAGAACGTCTAGCACAGGGTTTCTAAGGTCTGGTTTGCACTGTCCCTTTTATGCATCTTATGGGGCCCGAGTTCATTAAACTAAAAGAAAGTAAGACATCTGTTACAAAGATTAGCATTCTTATATCACTTACTGAAGTTTTATGTTCTAAATCAGCTTTTAAAAAAAATTTAACGTCTCGTTTTAGAAATACACTGAAAATAATCATTCATTGCTGCCAGCATTAGATGCAATCTCTGGCCATAAATCTGTACACTCATGTTATGGCAGAACCTTTCATCTCCCCTTTAGTGTTTACTGTGACCCCTACATTATCCTCAAAATAGAGAAACATGCCCATCTTTAAAAATATGGAAAGCGTCATGAATTTGCATGTCATCCTTGCACAGGAGGATACTAATCTTCTCTGTATTGTTCCAATTTTAGTATATGTCCTGCCAAAGAAGCATTAAATTCCAGCTTTTAAACTTTTTTTTTTTAAGGCAAAGTGCAGGTAAAAATCAAGACAAGCAGTGACAAGAAGTCAGAAAGAAAGAGGAGGAAGAACCACCTTATTTATTTTATTTAGTTGTTCATCTTGATTGTCTTCCTGCCCTGGGGCCCAAATCCAGGTCCTTGGCCCCCATTGAAGGCCCAAATTACTACTCCACCAGGGCACACCAGCTTTTAAACTTTTAAAATAATTTGATTATTAAACCAAGTTCACATTTCTAGGTTAAACCCACTTTATCACGAGATAGTATTCTTTTTTGTTCATGGCTGGATTCAACTTGCTACTATTTTGTAGAGAACTTTAGAGTCTGTAGGGATACCGATTTGTAGTTTTCCTGCGATGTTTCTGTCTGGATTTGGTGTCATAGTAATGCCATCTTCATTAAATGAGTTGGGAAATAGCCTCTTCTCCTCCTTTCTTAAAGAGTTTGTGTAAGTTTGTTGTTATTTTTAAATACCCAGTAGAATTCATCAGTGAAGTCATCTAGACCTAGAAATTTCTTGTAAAAATACTTTTCAATTATGAAATTCTCATTCTTTAACACATAGGATGATTCAGATTTTTCTTTCTTCTTTCTTTTTTATTAGGTATGGCCATTTGTAACTCTCAAGGAATTAGTTCATTTCATATAAATTGTTGGAATTATGAGAATGAAGTTGTTGATAGTTTTCCCTAATATCTTAGCATCTGTCTATAAGACCTGTAATGTTGTCGTCTCTTTCATTCTTCATATTGCTAATTGGTGCTTTCTTTTCTGTTTTTGAAAGTACTAGTGAAATTTGAAAAATGATAATAAACACCTTGTCCTGCATAACTATATGTGGCAAGCAGCACACTTGATGTAAAGAAGCTGAATTACAACTGAAAGTACAGTTTGTGGATTTAGTGCAAAGGAAATCTATGAATATTGGGATTTCTTGAAAATGAAAGGACTTAAACATGAATTATCAATGGTAGTAATATATGCTCGGTCATGATAACTCAAAAGAGAATTCCTGATAGGTGATAATGGTTAAATGAATAATTGATAAATATCTTTCTCACAGAATGAGCAAAAGCTGAATTAATTAGCTGAAGATTCATTGAAATAATTACAATTTGATCAGTCCTATACACAGTCACATGTGTTATTTTTCTAAAACACAAATATGCTCTTCTAAATCCCCAAACTGAAATTTTCCAATGGTTTTCCATTCCCTTTATGGTCCACTTGAAAGCCCTACGGTGACAGAGAAGGCTTTTCATTCCATGGTCCCCTCTTATATATCTAGCCTACTCCTTACCTCTTCAATATACTGCAGCCATCTTAGAAATAATACTTCTATTAATTTCGTTATTTTGCCTCGCCACCTCATACTCTCATGTTGCTCTCTTTTGCCTGCGTTTTTCTTAATTCCTTCAACATCAAACTTGCGTTGTTACAGGTGGTTTTTCTTGTCTCCCTCTCAGAATAATTATCTTTTACTTTTCTTCTTTGGCATTTGCTCGTCTCGCTAGTCTATTCATCACAATTAAGCGAGTTACAGTTACTCAGGTTTAGCTGTGTTGGTCGCTGCTTCCTAACAAAACAGAAGCTCTTTGCGGACAATGACTATCTTATTTATGTTTGCATTTCCAACTTCTAGCAAAATGCTTTAAACATTTTAGGAATTCAGCAAGTGTTACGTGATGCACAGACAGAATAATTTATAGTCCAAAATCACAATCATAGAATAAACTAGAATTTTATAGAAGAAGACACCACCAATATGGAGCAACTAATTTAGAAATGTGAGTCTTTTTTCACAAGGGGGAACAATCCAAGTAAAAGTTCAGCTGGGAAAGGATGATAATTTTCATGTACAAAAGAAGCTACACTCATCAAAACAATTATAAAATAATTGGAGGTTATACTTAGCTGCTGGATGAACAGCACAAGTATACTGGTAATTTTGTGGGTCAATGCTATGACCTCCGATGTGAGTTTGTAAATGGATTAATATCGCATTATAAATGCAATCCTAAGGATGTGTTGGAAAATTGCTACAAGGTGTACTGGGACAGAGACATGGTAATATCATTAAAATCTATCAGTAGACTAGATATTCTACTGCTTGAAAGGCCTTTAAAATTGTGGTACCTATTGGTATTCCCATTTTGCTAAGCAAAAGTGCTACAAGTACAGAGAAGGAAAGTAAATATAGAGGTCGAATTAAGAAGCCAAAGGAAAAGTGACCTTTAAACGCATTGAAATAATGCAGTCTTCTCAATGATTCCATATTATTTTCAGTTGTTGTTTAGTAATATACGCCAAGTTATATATTTTAAGGAACAAGATTTAGCGTGTGTTTTCAGGTTTGTTTGATTTTTTAAGACATACGAAGGCGGGCATGAATGAAGACAAGAGGCAAGTAGAAAGGAAGGAAGAGAGATGAGAAAGAAGCATTTAATTCATTCATTTGATGTTTATTTTGGTTTTTCCTCCACCTCCCAGTTCCAGTCCTCGAACCTGGGTCCTTGGGCTCTATGTGGACTGCACCCCAGGTGTGGGCTTAATGCCAGGGCATACCTACTTTAGCTCTAAATATCGTATTTCTCAAAAAAACAAACTTTTTTATCCTTAAGTACGTACATTATTATAAATCACACTAGAGCATAGTTATCCACCTTTTGTCCAGACCAGCAAGTCTAAAGGACATGATACGGTGCAACAGTGGTTCATCACAGCGTTGTTGAACTTCTGAGGAGTACACACCCACCATCAATGTGGTTCTATCACATTGAGAATCGTTGAAATAGAGTGTGTTAGTGATGGCAGTCATTCAGTCTCTCCATACAGCCTTAATGAAGAATTTGAAGCTCTGTCACCTAGGAAGAGACAGGACTTTGTATCACATATTACCCCAGCAATAGAGTGCGTTCGATGGTTGAACTACAAATTTGCCCCAGCAATGGCGAATGACCAAAAAAGCTAGCAGTATAAGATCAGGTAGCAACTGAGGCCACCACTTCAGGGCATTCATTGTGGGCCATGTGCATTTGATAAACAGGCAGAGAGCACTAAGATGAGAGATCATGTGGTTTTGGAAAAAGGGAGAGTTGAGGAAAGAATCCACATTGGGCTTTGATAGTTTTCTATTTCTTCCTGTATTCCAGTTGTCAGACAGTGATTCTTCCTCCCTTTGGAATGTGCAATTTCCCTGGGTTTGGTCTTCCTTTAAGCTTTCTCCAGTGTGCTTCTGTTTCTTACAATCAAATGATCCTTGGACATCAGAACAGAGTTAAAAAATAAATTAGTAAATGCCCATGTTTTAAGATCTGATTATTCTGATGAAGATAAACACAATTTAATCTATTAAAATACTGTCAGCCTAACAAAATTGCCAAATATTTTCAATGTGTTTATTCATTAATGAGGTTTAGGAAATAAGGATTTGGAGTTCATAATATTGGCTATTTCAGATCATCTTTCAGAGTCGTAAATGTATGAGTTGTGTTCCAGTAAAACGAACTGTGGGCCAGATTTGGCCTTTGGCAGTAATTTGCTGATCCCAATCCTGGGACTAAACAATTATAAACCTCTGGTCCTAAGGAACTTCAAATGTTAGAGTTAGTTTTCCCACTGATTCTTTGATAGATTAGAAATTCATGTAGTGTTTTTCGGTCTCGTGTTTTTTAGTTTCTAAAAGAAGGCTGTGATAATTCTAACTGGCCTCATAGAATTTAATGAGGATTATTTAATTAATCAGATAAAATGAGATTAGCTAAAGAAAAGTAGTAAATACAGGGCCTGGCTCAGAATTCATTCACCAAATATTATCTGTATCAGATTTTGTTATCAGCGATTAGAGATATATGAGGGGTGGGGGAAATCCACAAAAGTAATAATAAATCCTAGCATTATGCTGGATGGAGAATGGGAGAGAAGTTTGTAAACTCATACCTTTCACTGACCAATACGAATCTTAAAAATTTAAAGCACTGAATAAATTACATTAATTGCCAGGAACTATAAATAGCCCTATAACAAGAGAGGAAAAAATAAATCACACTAATGTGTTAATAAACAGAATTTAGCGTAGTGTTATATATAAAAGATGTGTTTAATATGTTAGGAAAATACATTAATTTGCTTCTTCGTTAACATAAAAAAACCTCTAATTCCAACCTGTCTGTTTAGACTCATTCCATCCTGAATGAAGACTCTTACCACCTGTGTGCTAGACAGTCTAGGCGCTTTTATTGAAGTTTCTAATAAAGTCTTCCCTGGTGATAAAAAGGGATCAGGAAACCACACGTCTCCCTCCTGTGTTTTCTTCCAGAAAAGGGTCAAGGGTCGAATGACAGAGGGAGACTTGTAACATTGCTCTCCACTACAATCTCAAGTTAGCTTCCAGAATGCAGATAAAGTTATTGGATATGAGATAAAGGAGTTATCCCATACACTGTGGAATTGAAAGACCCCCAGTCTAAGAAATTATGGGTATTTCAAACGTCACTGTTTATTTGGCAACCATTGTGAAGAGTTCAAGCCTCTCTGTGAATAGAGGTATTTCCTTTGGTCTTTGCTGCATTCCAGGGTAGGATGGGGGAGGGAGAATATTCCTCTTTTGCAAAAGAGGAAAATTGAGTCACAAGACTTCATTTCTGATGGGACGCGTACACTGCTCTGCCCTGATGGCGAATCCTTAAGAGTTTGGCTGTGTCTGCCCTAAACCAGCCACCTGACGCACTGACCTGGCAGCTGTTGGGAAATGCTCTGAAAGGCTTCACTGCTCGCTGATTTCTGTCTGTTTGGAAACACAACTTGCTATCAGAAAGGCCTCTGGTAAACTAGACTCTAGGTAATGCATGGATCAGGAGGAGCTTACCTGATTATGAAAATGCAGATTCCTGGACCCCACCCCAAAACCACTGATTAGAAGATCTGAGACGGGGTGTGTGTGGTGGGGTTGGGGGGCAGTGCAGGTGGAAGGGACTTGAGAGGAAATGAGAAAGGGGAGTGAATTTGGGGGTTGGAGAGTGTCTTAAGAATCTGCATTTTCCCCCTAGATTCCTCAGTTGATTGTTAAGCAGAATAAAGATAAAGGCGGCTTTCCAGAAAGGACCCCTTTCCCACAATGCTGCTCAATTCTCGTTCTTATAAGGGTCACTGTGTTCAAAGCCTGCTGCAATCAAGAGACTGTGTCCTGAACGTGTGCAGAAATGTTCATCTTGGCTGAAAGATGTTGACAGAGGTGGAGCTGTCTTTGGAGTTTCCTTAAATCAAAATGGCCTAACCTGGGCCTAACCTGGGTAGGGATTAAGCAGATGCAGTTCTAGGGGTGAGGGGGAGGGGAGGGGAGGGAGGAGAGAGAGAGAGCCCTAGGAGTAAGGGGAATTTTACAGCTTCATTTTCCCTAACCCTTAACAGGAAATTGTTATTACTTTCTCCAATGAACGTGGCAGTAAACTGCATTCATGTTAGCAATGCCTGGGACTCTTGGTCACCAATAGAAACCATGGATATTTCTGTATCACCTTTTAGCTGTTATGGATAACTCGACATATCATTTACATTCATCACAACTCCAAACGGAGTTGTTTTTAGATTTGTCCTTAGAATGATTTTAAAATGTTAATAAGGAAATACAGATATGACAAAATTTAAAAATATTTTGAGCTGCGCCCTGTTGAAGTGGGTGCTGGGCGCAATCCACATACATCCCAAGGTCCCTGGTTTGCATTCCTGGCCTGGAGGAAATGGCCACTATGAACAACTAAATGAAATAAAGTGCTTCTTCCTCCTCTCTCTCCCTGCCTGCCTGCCTCTGCTCGCCTGCTCGCCTTCATTCCTGCCTGTGCCTTTCCTTTGCAACAATTTTTCTGCAAGTATAACTCCCAATAGTTGGTTGCCTTTGTAATCTCCCATCTTTATTATATACATTTAGAAACATCATCTTGAGAAGTGGCCTATAAGCTTTACCTTTTTTAAATTTTTTAATGTGTGCTATGTAACATATGCTCGACGATGAAAACCAAGGGATTTAAGAAAAGTTAGGAACCTTTCCTCTAAAGGCATCTCCAGTCATCAAATGCTTTTTAGAACAATGAGCAATGGATAGGTTGAGTTTTCTGTGTTGGTTTAATCTGGGTTCATCATTGTCAGATACTAGAGATTCCCTAAGTTCTACCCAAACTTGCAGGCTAAGGTTTACCCAGGCCTCTTCACGTCTGCCATTTAGCCAGCTTCGCAGTGACCAGCCAGTTGGCTGAGGAATCTGACCCCTTGTGGTCCTGGCCGACTGACTACTTTTGTCTGGCTGGCAAGTCTTTGGTTTTTTTATTTATGGGCATTAACTCAACACATGCTTTTTGGGGCCTCTTCTGTCTCTAAAGATTTCTGTTCCTCTGGGAGGGAATGGAACAGTGAAGCATGTTTCCTACTCTCCTTTACAGTAGTTCTCAAGTTCTGCTACAAGTCTGGTCCTCTGGGTAAGAATTAGGTATGTGAGCATAAAAAAATAGCTGGAGTCAAATCTTTACTCTGTCGCCTACCAGCTGGGTGACTTCGGACAGATAGCTCTCTGTGCCTGTTTCTTTATCCATAAAGTAAAGATGATACAATGTTAAACCCACTGGACGCAGGCTACGTGCCTCCCAAGGACTTGGGGCCAAGGGGCGAACAACCAAGATGAGCAACTAAATAAAAATGAATAAAATGTTTCTTCCTCCTCTCTCTTCCTGCCTGCCTGTCTCTGCTTGCCTTCATTCCTGCAACTTTCCTTACAAAAAAAAAAAAAAAAAAAAAAGTTAATGCATGGGTGCATTCAGAGAGTATTTGGTATATAGCAAGCGCACAATAGATATTAGTTGTCATTCAACATACAAAATTCTGGGTCACAGTCTAAACTGAATCAAAATCTCTGGGGCCATGGCTGCTGGCAGTTGATCAAGCTCCATGGGGGACATTGATAGACTTCAGAGTCATGCTTCTTATCACATTTTTTATTATTGCCTCTCTAAAAAGCTATTTTACACATTTTCCCCTACTTGCCCCTTCCGTGAAATTATATTACCATAGATATATGTATTATGTCTCTGTTTATATACTTTGGCCTTTGGAAGGATAACAAATCATTATAATATCTTAGATTTTTGTGCCCCACCCCATCTCAAAAACCAATTTGTCCTCTCTGTTGAGAAAGCATGCTTAACCACAGTGTTCTCAGTCTTGACTGCAGTTGGAGTGAAATAAGCACTCAGAAATTAGAACCTCTAGGGGGGTAACACACAAATGAGAGTGTCTTTAAAGATCCCCAGATAATTCCAACATCTTGTCAAAGCTGAGAAGCACTGTTTTGGAGTTTGATATCTTACAGGAGATTAAATCTGGTCGGCAAACAGGGCCTACAAACATGAACATAAAACATTGCAGAAATGAGGAGAACAATGAGTGCTATAGAAGCTCTGAAAGAGAAGAAAGGAATACAAGGTGTTCTGATTAGGAGAAGCTTTGTGAGCTAGACCCAGAATCAGAGCAGGAGCTGGAAAGGAGAAGGGAAGAGGCATTTCAAGTGGAAACACCAAGATTACAAGGATGTAAGGTGATTGGGAGATGTGTGGATTGAATGATATTCCTGCAAAAGGTAAGTCCATCTGGAATTTGTGAATGTGACCTTAAAGGATTTTGCAGATGTAATTGAGATAAGGATCTCAAGATGAGATTGTCCTGGATTAGGGTGGGCCTAATGACAAATATCCTTAGCAGAGAAAAGAAGGGGAGAACATACAGGAAAGAAGATCATCTAAAGACAGAGACAGAGCTGAGTAGCAGTTGGGTCCACTACCTCCAACTGGGCATGCTCCACATACAAACCCAGGACCCAGGTTTGAGTCCCAGGGCCAGGGAAATAACTAAGATGAACAATTAAGTAAATGAAAATGCTTCATAGTCCTGTCTCTTTCTGTCTGCTTGCCTCTGCTCACCTTCATACCTGCTTGCACCTTTCCTTTACTAAATATGAGCCAAGGAACACCAAGATCTGCCAGCCACATCAGAAGGTGGAAGAAGTAATAAAAGATTCGCTGCTAGACTCTTAGGAGGAAACACAACCCTGCTGATGCCTTGAATCCAGATTTCCGGCGTCCAGAACTGTAAGAGGACCAATTCGTGTGTTGTTTGTAGTATTTTGTTACAGCAGCCCCAAATACAGGCGTCAATGAGAAAACCAATCTGATAGAGTAAAGGGATTGTAATAAGGGTGGAGAATAAAATTGGAAATATAGGGTGTGCCCAAACAGGAAAGCCATTGTTTGCACAGTATACTGCCTACAATGAGAACAGTTGGAGATCTGGGTGTTAGGAAATGCAACCTGATGAAGCCAATGCTATTGGAAGATTAATTTAGTAATTAATGCTGTTCAACTCAGGGAGGTAAATAGAGTTAAGTCGACCACCTACAAGGTAAGAAAAATCAGAAAAAAAATCTAGATTAGTAGGATAATTTCAGAAGGAAAAAGAAAGAGTTCATGCAGTAAAGGTCACAGGAAGAATAAGGAAAGCCTTAATGCCTGATTTGAGTAACTATGCAAAGAGGAATGTTTCATTAATGGCCAAGATTTGAGCTCGAGTAAATGACTGCAATCCATCTAGAACTGAATGATACATTGACTTTTACTAATTTAGTTCTCAGCTGAGTTAATTTTTTACATAGCAATTTCTTTAAGACATATTTTACATCTTACATCTACCTATTTCAGATACACAATTCAAACATTTTTAGTAAATTTACCAAATGGTGTAGCCATCTCCAAATCAGTTTTAGAACATGTTCATTCCCCTAATAAGGGCTCTTGTGCCCATTTATTATTAATCCTAGCTCATACCCCTAACCCCAGGCAACCACTGTTCTTTCTTTCTCTATAAATTTGCCCCTTACAATTTTTCATAGAAGTGGAATCACATAATATGTGGTCTCTTCTGTCTGGTTTATTTTACTCCACACCAATCCTTTTTATTTCTGATTAGTATCGTATGGTATGGATAGACCATATTTTGGGTATCCCTTGATGTCCATCCATGTGACAGGTACTTGGGTTGCTTCCAGTTTTGTTGGTGTGAACATTCTGGGGTAAGTCATTAGGTGGAAATGCTTTCATTTCTTTTATGTATATATTTAAAAGTAGATTTGTTGATTTATATTGGAATTTTATGTTTAACTTTTTAAGAAATTTTTTTCCAAAGTGGTTGTACCACTCACATTCTCATCAGCAGCACCCATTTCCCCATATCCTCAACAACATTTGTCATTGTTGGTCTAGCCATTCTAGTGAGTATAAAATGGTATCTCCCTGCAGTTATAATTTGCATTTCCCTATTGAACATCCTTTCATATGCCTAGTCATCACTCATATGTGTTTTCTTTGGTGAACTATCCATGTCTTTGACCATTTTTTGTTTAAGTTTATTGTTTAGAGTTGTAGGTCTTTATATATCCTAGATACAAATCCTTAACCTGATATGAGTTTTGCAAATATTTTCTCCCAGTCTGTTTGTTGTTTTCATTTCTGTTTTCTTAATGAGGTACTTTGAGGTGCAAAAGTTCTGAAGTTTGATTGCCCCAGTACCATGTGTTGAACAGAATTATTTTCTCAATGAATTGCCTTGGCATCTTTGTCAAAACTCAGTTGACTACAAATATAAGAACCTATTTCTGGACTCAAGTCTGCTCTGTTTTATGTTTATCTTTATGCCAACACACACTGTCTTGATAACTGTGGCTTTATGCTTAGCTTTTAAACTGGGAAGTGAAAGTCCTATAAATTGTTCTATTTAAAAATTGTTTTGGTTAGTCTAGACGTTTTGTATTTCCATCTAAATTTCTGGATCTGCCTGGCAATTTCTTCCCCACTGAAAAAGCCTGCTGGACTTTCATAAGAATGCGTTGAATCTATAGATCAATTTGGGGAGTCATCTTATTCATCCTTTCTTTCCATGAATATGGATTGTTTCTCCATTTGTTTAGATCTCTTATAGCAAAGTTTTAAAAATTTTCAGTGCATAAGTCTTCCATTTTATTTTTTAAAATGTAATGTATTGTTAAGTATTTTCCTTGTGATGAAATTTTGAATAGAATTGTAATCTTAATTTGATTAATTTCCTGTGTATACTAAATATCCCACCTATTACTTAATAATTTTAAAATTAATGGATTAACATGTGAATAAGCAAGAAACTTATTTTTAGTCAAAAGATAGAGAAGGGGGTAAACTTAACGCTAGATATACAGCGTAAGGTTTGTGTTATTAATTTACCATTTGTGATGTTTCCTTACACATCTGGTTTGTGACAGAGCTTCTGATATCTCCTCCATGGCATGGTTGTAAGAGTGAAATATAATAGCATATGTAAAGTTCCTGACACAAATATATACTCCAAATGCTCTGGAGTTAGTACTCAGAAGGGAAGCTCTTTGCTCAGGAGTCAAGTTGGGTTAGTGTTTATGGTTTTCTTGTCATTCTGGGGAATTGTGAGATTATCAGGACTGTCCCTTATAATTATGGAGGCTCTTCTCAGCACATTTTTCTTTTTAAAGGAAAGGTGCAGGCAGGAATCAAGAAGAAGCAGGCAGACAGGAAGAGAGAGGAGGAAGAAGCATTTTTTTTATTTAGTTGTTCACATTTGTTTCCCCTGGTGCCCAGACGTGAATCTGTGGGTACGTAGCTTGCCCATTTGAAGGCGATTGACCCAACGACTGCTCCACCATGATGCGCCAGTTCATTTTTCTTGATTGGGTGCCTTTTCTGCTATCTCTTTCGTCTTCATTCTGTCTCTTACATCAATTAGAATGATTAACGTATTTGTTCATTTCAGACAAAATTTTTAGAAAGTGAATTGATGCATTTCTGTATGAGATCTTTGTTGTCTTAACTGGAACAACATTGTGTTTTGTTTTTGTTTTTTCCATCTCGTACTGCTGAAGGAAATTTCACTCACTCATTTCTTCATTCGTCCACCAGTTGCCATTTATTGAGTGCTTACTCTGTGCCAGATGTTGACTCCTCAGAAATCAGTGGAAAGAATTAAGTTATTCTTTGGGTAGAAAAGACTGAGTCTTTCCAGGGCAGAGGAAGGAATACAGCTATTGACCTCAGAAGATATTACTCAGATCAGGATAAACATTGCATGCGAAAGTCTATTGCCTCATTAAGTTCCCTCTCTGGGCTAGAGATCCTTTGAAAAAGTTTTCACCATCTGGCTGATGTTTCTATTCAAAGGCACCTTTGAGTGGTGCATAAAATTCTGGGATCAAGAAACTACGTTTTTCTATTTTTCCTTTTTTGAACTTAAGGAAGACTAACTTAACTAGTTAACCGTATGGCCTTGGGCAGATCATTTCACCTTCCTGCACTGATAGAACAGGTTAAGTGATCTCAGAGGACTTTTTCAGCTCTAGATTCTATCTTCCATTTCTGTCTAAGTCCTTGAACTCTGAGTTGTGGTGGGCAGGATGGAAAGGAAGAGAAAAAGCAGAGAGGAATTTATTTGGGACATCCAAGTATATAAGTGATAAATGGAGAAATGGCTTAATTTATGAATTAGAATGACATAAAGAAACTCTAGTTGCATAGTTCTCCCCCTTGCCTTCTCTTTCACTTTTCAGAATAAATTTTGGAATAAAGGCATGAAGTCTGGTCAGCTTTTCCATGCCTGAAATTTGTGTTACAAATGGGAAAAACTGTTATTCTCCACTTTTGCAGATAACTTTGAAAAGCTTGTCTGATGCTGGGATTCAGGTTAGAATGTCCATTGATGTTCTTCTAAGTCACACCCTCTAACCCAGCCTTTATCAATGATGATGATTGTGGTAGAGTGGGTAATGGGGAAGATGATGATGATAAATGTGTTATGTTGTTCTCCATTGACCTGAAGTCTTTTGATTCAAAACTCAAGTGATTCAACACAGTAGTGTTCACATCTTTATCACTAATTGTCTTTTAGGCTTTGGTAAGGAAAATAGCAAAAAAAAAAAAGTGGCCTAAATTTGTTCAAGAAACATCCTGCTGAGGCTCCAGAGGAGCAGCTCACCGGTTACAGTTACATAACCCTTGGAAAAGGAAGTCAATGGCCAACGGAGCGTATTAGGGGAGCTTGGCAAATGAATGGAGTGACGGCTTTATTTCATACTTTAAAATTAGTAGTTCCCCTCCTGGAACACAACTGCGGTACTTCTGGAATCAATCACTGCTGTCAGCGTATAGTGGATCAAATACCTTTAGCCATTAGCCAAAGATCTGCACCATACATTCGTAGTTTCTCCTCAATTGACACATGTAATTCCTACATGCTGATTCATAGAAATAATTTATGTTTAGTAAGAGAAGGAACATTGTTATGTTTTATAGCTCCCTAGCTTTTTACTCTCATTGAAAAAAATTAGAAAGAGAAATTTTATGTCTGAATTACTGAGTATTCTGAAATGATTGTTCCAAATTATATTTACAGGAAAACATTACTAATTGCAAAGAGTTGTCTCAGTTTATCTTTTCTTGGGAAGTTTGTTTTGGTGAATCCTAAATACATATCCCTGTAGCTCCTGTTCTCCTGGAAGGTCTGAACCCCTCCTCTCTAACTGTCGCTGGACCTCTTCGAATTCCACAGACTCAAGTGCCAACCACAAAATCTCCTCTCCTGGTCTAATTGATTACCTCAGTGGAAGACACCAGTCCCACACATTGCCACACTTCGTTAGTGGACCTTCCTCTGCTAATCCAGCTTTCTTTCTGTACCCAGTCCTGGGAGCTTCTCTCAAGGTCCCCTTCTCCTTTCACCCCCTTTCTCTTCTTATTGTCCATAGCTGGTACTGATTATGCCTCATCTTGGATATACTGAGAGCCTCCTATCCACCTCCTCCACATCAAACCAAACATTATGACAAGGTTTCTAGAACATTCTTACGAAAATAAAATGGTATCATGTCAATCCTGTAGCCAAACTTATCAGCCTCTTCATGACCTACAGGATAGAGTTAAAAAATGCCAGACCAGACATTTAAAGAGGCCCTCGCATTCTGATTGCCATTTTTTCATTTTTATTTTTTAACAGAGGAAGCAAGGAAGGAAGAGGAGGAAGAATTATTTACTTAGTTGCTCACTGTGTTTTTTCACCCTGGCCATGGTCTCGTACCTGGGTCCTTGGGCCATATATGACTTGCACACCAGCATCTCAGACACCTGAGCCACAAGAGCACATGCCACCATTTTCCTTTTCAGTAACCTTTTCCTCTACCCCTCCTTTCTTGTGGATCTTAAATTCTGTACATCCAGAACTGCTTGCCTTTAGTGACAGCTACATGCTCCTCTCCACCTCGGTGCCTTTTTGCTGTTGTCATTCTTCCATCACCTCCATCTTGTGAGGTCTTGCTGAAATGCCACCTTCTCCAACAGACTCCTTACATAGTCTTATCTGGACTCACAGCTTGCCCCTTACAGAGCAGAAGCAATGAGCACTCCCCCTGCCACCCGCCAGGAACATCATTCCCATATTCACCAACCAAATGGACTTCCAGGTGCGAGCAGCTGCCTGAGGACTTGCCCCTGGCACCTGAAACCAGGTCAAGCCACAAGAGCCAGGAATTTCCATTCTTTAAGAGTAACTCTCAAGCAGTGAATGAAGTAAGCTGGAGGATGAAAACCCAGGTGTCACTGCCCCTCCATTAGGGTAACTGAACCCTCTTCTGCACTGTCCCGGAGAGTTTTCAGAAGGGTTGAGCCCCACTTTGTTCATGCCAGGACTCTAGTCAGCCATGAGCCCTTTTTATGATGGGCAACCTCGCTTCCTTTTCCAGCTAGCCACCCTGCTCTCCTGCAGGTGACCTCCCAGATCCATCCCTGGAGCACACATTGTTGACTCCTGGTGAACTTTTGGTGGGACCCAAAATAAGTGACCTGTGTCCATGCTCTTGCAGCAGACCACCCAGGCAGTTTCTAGGAAAAGTGCCTTCCCCCTGGGACATAGTCATCTGGGATCCATTTGAATCTCTGAGATCAGGAACATCATCTTCCTGTCTGCTCCTTTCAACACCTGGCACATATCTTCCTTGAAGTAGGCGTTTAGCTACTAAAGGTGGTGTGAAAGCGATTCAATAAAGAGGAAAATCTACGTTATGGAACTAAAGAAAAAGCTGAGTTCAAGTACGTAGGGTAACTCTGTAACAGCGACTATTCCATACCGCAGGGGTTCTGTGCTGAAAAACATTTCGAAGTGTGTGTAGCCTTCCTTCCATGCTTTTCAAGTTACCTGGTATTGAGAATTGTATTTCCTTCTACTTGCCCTGGTTCACCCTCCCTGGCCTCTAAGCTCTCTGAAAACAGACCTTTGATTTAGGCTTTGTTACAACACCAGCCCTCTCTAACCTGCTGTCTTACATACAATATGTGTTCAACTCCCAAAATATTTTTTCAATCAAGTCACAAGTTATAAAGCACCCAAGGGTGCTTTAAAGTGGTTTATAATTTGACATAGTTTATTTTTCAATAATCATCTTTGTACGAGACATTTTATGTCTTTCACAGGAAGGTAAACCAGCAGAGTGCTAGCATATTGCTTAGATAAATTTTAAGTGGAAAGCAGTCAAGTGAATGGGGCTTTCCTGTACTCAAGAAATTATCTGGACAATTATGAAGAGCAGAATCTTGCTGGGAGAGTGTATGATATGAATCTGTCTGTACCCTCATTGTTTAGCCTTCATCCTTCAGCTTCATTTTTCCCCTCTCACCTCCGAGGCAATGTGTATGCACATTTAGCTCTCTCTTCACTCTAAAGAGATCTGGTACCTTTTCTGCAGGCAGAAAATCTAATTCACAGTAACAGACACAGTTGTGTATTTTCACTAGGTTTCTGTAGACATAACCCTTTAAAAGTTAGTCAGTTAAAGGAAATAAAAGAACCTAAAACAATTGCAGGAGAAAATTAGGGCTTGATGGCCTGCACCCTGTCATATCTTTCTTATAAGTGACTCTATGTTTTGGTATGTCAGCTTAACTTTATTCAGCAGGGCTTGGTAGGGTCAGATTTTCACTTGAGGCCTGGTCCCTTAGGAAATCAGGCTAGGGATTCCTCCGCCAATTTTCTGTGGCCTCCAAGAAGAGACAAATTAGCAATCAGTCAGAACGCCCTTGACTTCCCTGGATGGCCCACCAGTCTGCATGACTTTACATATGGACATCGATGTCAAGCCCTTCTGCACAGATCATGAGTGTGGATGTGGGCAGAAGGCGAGTGGATGTTGCGGCTTTTCAGAAGCAACTATTTTGTGAAAAAGAAGGCAGATACCCTGCAGATGTCAATCAAGAAAATCATTCTGCATGACACTAAACTGGAAGGATTATGGGTCTGCTGTTTTGTTTTGTTTTTTTAAAGTAAAAAAATGTTGGATTCAATCCATTTGAATGTGGCAAAGTTATCATGAGAGAACAATAGAACACAGAGTTGGTCAGGGAGCAACTAGGAGTTGCCATCTCTTTTGAAAACTATGGCACCTAGATTAAGGGTGCCCAGGAGGGAAGAGATGGGCCAACTAGGAGGGAACTGCAATCCAGATATTACATTGTTGCACTCAGGACTGACCTACATAACCCGAGGCCAAATGCAAAACAAACATGCAGAGCCCTTTGCTCACTTTTTTTATGTGGCATTTCAAGACAGCCTTAGAGCTTGAAGTCACTTTGGAGGAGGAGGGCCTGAGGGACAGCATGGCTCCCACCCCCTGGGGCTAGTCTGGATCCTCCATTGACTGAGGTTCTGCTTCACAAGGCTTTGTTCTTAGTGGATCTTCACCAAATGAAATGTCCCCAGAGACACATCAGAGAGCAAAAGATTGGATGTAGAGAGGGCTGATGTCAACATGATTCTGTCCTTTTTTAATTTATAAGAACCCCTTTCTACCCCATGATGGGAAGCATGAAAGATGTGCTGGGAAGGACTGGCGCTTTATAAAACTTGAACAATTCATCCTAGAAGGAGTCCTTCCTGCTGGATTGCCAGTTGTTAAAAGCTAAGATTCCACTCTTGGAATTCTGATGTTTATGCAATCACGTACTTAAACACAGTGCTTGGAAAGTAGGGAAGGTGACAAATGCATCTGTTATTATTTCACCTTTCCCACAAATCCTGCTCTGATGTCCCTTGCTGGAATGAATACTTGCACCTCTTATATTTCAGGCCCACCCACTAGGCAGGACTGAGCCCGTCTCTTGCAGGCCTTTCCCCTCTCCCCCATCTCACTCCCCAGGCCATAAATCTTCATGTCTCAGAGAACTGTGTCTTCTGCACTCCTTCTGCCCCACACTCCACCCTTCTCCTTATCTTAGTTTCAGTTATGTCTTTGAATTTGTCCTTGACTTGTGTTTTTAGTCTTCCTGAGACAGGAGTGAGGGAATTGGACAAGTGACATTTTCTCTTGAAATGAGAATAAAAATGGAGTAGGTACCCCATCTCCGTCACATATTAATTCTTGCTTCCAGGGGGTTTCATGGGTCTACTGAGCCTCCAATAATCTGAGAATACCATGTATGAGTAATCCTGAAAAATTCCAAGAATAGTTCTATAGGAGCGGTTTGAAGTTTGATTAGAATTCTTTGTTCACTCTCATCCTACTCTTCCAAGTCCCCAAAAACACATGTGCTGTGTGAATTAATTTGATCGCAATTTTTCTAATTAATGTTTTTTAAAAGCATTAACTATGATGCTTATTGGTGAGCTGTGACAAACCAGATCATTCTCTTGAATTTTAAAACAAGTTAAGACACTGGGCAAAGCAGACTCATTAACCTTGCAAACCTTGTTATCAAAAGCAGTTAAGAAAAAAGTTATGCAAGGAGCACTTTTTAGACAACTTAAATTTTAACGTCAATTAAATGGGAATAATTCTATCTATCCTGATCTTTTTCAGAAGGCAAACATCAGTTTTCTTGAATGTTTATTTAAATGAGGAATTTAATAAGAACAGGTTATTATTTCTTCTTCTGCTACAATAGCTATTTTAATCCTAGGTAAGTAGTGCTTTGTTTTTTAGAATTCATAACCTTTTAAGGCCCAATGGATTTTTCATGTCCTAGAATTCAGTAGTACATAGATTTTCTTAGGGCCTAAATTATTGTTTAATTGACATTTCTGCTTATAGAGTGGTAAAACACATTAGGTATACATTAGATACATTGAAGAAGTCAGTTTGTCCAAATTACCTCTTCTAAAGGTATACGCCAAACACACCTTTTAATCAGTTATTAGTAAAATAATAATACTGGTCTTTTTCACAGGATTTGTGGATTTTATTTCATAAAGTTAGATCCAAATGTGCTCTTTACTAGATTTATTGTACCATAGTCAAGATGCAAATAACTGTGCATATTTGAAATGTACCATCTGATAAAGTTTAACATAGTTAGATACCCTGGAAAGCATCAACACTAGCAAGACAGTGAGTATATCCATCATCCCCAAAAGCTTCCTTATGCCCATTTGTAATCCTTTCCCTCCCTCCTGTATCTTCACCAAGGCCCCTTTCCACTCTTCCTGGGCAACCCTAGATCTGCCCTCTGTCACTATATATTACTTAGCTTTTTCTAATCTTTTTTGTCTGGTTTCTTTACTCACCATAGTTATCTTGAGAGTCATTCAAATTGTTGCATGTTTTTCAATAGTTCAGTTCCTTTTTTATTGCTGAGTAGTATTCCATTGTACCATAGTTCATGCGTTCATTCACCGTCAAATGTTTTCTCTTTCTTCATTCTTCTCTTTAAGCTAAACTCAGTCATTACTTCGATCACACCTCCATGCAGGTCTTCAAGTATCACAAGACTTCCTCTGTCAGCTTAACTAGATCCAAATCCCCATCATGTTTCTTGTGAGCTGGGTGAACATGGCCTTTGTGGGCTTCTTCTCAGGATTGTAATTTCCTCATCTAAAACATGAGCGTAATAATATGTAACTCCCAGGCTTTGTGGAGCAGCGCTAGGTCACTGGCCCCTGAAAGCACCCAAGTCACATACCCCTGGGTTCAAGTCCTGGGTCTGGGGGGAAACAACCAGTGGGAACAACTAAATAAAAAAAATAAATAATAAAAGACTTCTTCTTCCTCTCTTTTCCTGCCTGCCTGACTCTTACTGCCTTCATTCCTGCCTGCACCGTTCCTTTAAAAAAAAGTATGTGTGTGCATATATATATATATATATATGCACACACTTCATAAGACTATCGTAAAGGTTAAGTATAGGAACACATAGGAAAAAACCTGACTTGCAGTAAGTGCAGTGTTACCTGGATGGTGGCGATTATCACTCGTCCTGTTGTTATTACTAGCACTGCTGCTATTATCACCAGTACCGAGTCTCTATGACATGCTTGGTAGGACTCTTAACCTATAATAAATCCTCAGCAAATGTTAGCTATTTTATTAATTTTACTACAACACCTAACAACTGTTTGTTCTGTCTTTCCGTGTCCCTCTTATGTTTTCAGTCTTCTCTATCCTTGTTGCTGATCGTCCCAATGTTACCTGATCAGGCAAAACAGAGGAAGGTGCACGGCCAAGCGCGGGGCTGGCGTCCTTGCAACGCGGCTTTCTTGGTTCTCTCTTCCGCCCTGCCAAGAAGTCCAGGATCATCTTCCCATCTCAAGATCAGCTGAGTAGCAGCTTTATTGGCTTCTGCAACCTTAATTTTCTTTGGCTATGTGACACATTCATAGGTCTGCAGGATGAGGACAGCAGAGGTTGGAGGGGCGTTATTGTACTGCCTATAAGAGCGGCTAAGTTATTAAACATTATGTTATCTGCAGGTAGATACTTGATAATAATTAACAATGACTAATAATAAAAGATATCATAATAAAGTCAATATATGCAGCACACTGGCAGGAGAACTTTTAAAAAAGTTTTTTTTTTTTAAAGAAACTAACCTGTTCAATTGAGCTTCTCAGTTCTATATATTATCTCCTTGAGCAGAATTAACACTGTCAGCAGGCAGAGCCAAATGGGGACTTTTAGTTCCACTGTGTGTGTTTGTGTGTGTGTGTGTGTGTGTGAGACAATCTTAGAGAATTTATAATATTCCAGGTCTCTGGTTATCTCCAAATGTAATTACTTGTATATTCTAATGGACAGAACCACAGGGCTCCTTGGCATTTCAAAAATACAGTACAAAAAACAGACAGATTCAAGCAATCATGTAAGTATGTTAACATTATCTGATACTTTGCTTATTGAAGATATTTGGAAGCTTGGACTATGTTGGCCAGGCTTTTAAAATTCTACAAGAATTTTCTCTGATTAACTAATGGTCAATAGAGATATTAAAGAATTAAAAAAAAAAAAAAAAAAGAAGAAGCAGGAAGTGATTCCCAAAGTATGATCCAGGGACCAGCAATGTCAGCACCAACCTGGGAACTTGTGAGCATTGCAAGTTCTCAAGCCCCACCCTAGCCCTAGTGACTGGGAAGCTCTGGGAGGTGGGAAACGGCCTGTGTGCTCAGGAGCCTTCCTGGTGACTGTGCTGAAGAATCTAAGCATCTCTCCTGGTGATTCCTGGTGCACAGCAGGGTCATCCCCGGCTTGGGCCAGAGTTAACGCAGGCCCAGTTCACATCAACTTTCCTCTTAGCAAGAGCCCACTGCTGACTCACTGAGCTTAACATCAACTAAAACCTCTAAGTCTTTTCCACACATATTGTTGCTAATCCTCATATTCCCCATCTACTACTTGTCCTGGATTCTTTTTGGGGCTGAAGTATAAGTCTTTACATTTATCCCTATTAAACTTAATCTTGTTAGATTCGGCCCATTGCTCCAGTCATGTTTGGGGAAATTTTAGTTCAGCTGGAATGAACCATGACAAAAAGACGGGGCCTAGAGACAGAGCAGAGACCAGCCGAAAAGGGGCTGATGAGATTCTGGCTAGAGTGGGCTTCTAATTAAATGCTTGAGACCTGGAGCGAGGGAGCATTTGATTTCAATTTAATTCAACTAACATTAATTGGGCACCTACCAAATTCCTGGTGGTGAGCAAGGTATCGGAGAGGTATTAAATAGCCCTCTCTAATGTCAGATATAATAGAGATGGAGCTTTTATTTTCTTTTTTCTTTTCGTTTTAGCAGACACACAAGCCCCATAGACCAATGCTTCAAGTATCTTAAGGAAAATTATTAATATTTTTGAGTGCTAGACCTTTACTACAGGCTCTGTTTACACTTCCATATTTAATTTTCAAGTCATTTAAATGATACAGTAGAGGAAACAGAATCAGAGGTTAATGCATTTCTTCAAGGTCACACATGAACTTAGCAGTAGAATTAGTGGAAATCCCAGAACTTTACGCGTTTAAAGAATATTCTGTGTATAGCCAGTCTCCTTGAAATTAAGAAAATTAATTTCTTTGAATGTCATAACTACCAGCGACTTAATCATAAAACTATTGATGCTCTTGAGCTGATTTATAGTAAGTAAACTTGCAATCCCTTGAATATTAAGCTATCAGTAAATGAACTCATCCCGTGTATACTTCAGAAGTGCATCAAACTGCATTCACAGATTTAAATTAAAAAAAAAAACAACTTTGGGCTTATTTTTGTCTCTTTTATAAAGTGTTAATCGTATATTTAAGAATCAATATCTATTACAATATTAAACTTGTATCAAATTGTTACCTCTAGCAATCAAATATTTGAAAAGGATATCATTTCCTCCTCTAGGGGGCAAAACTAGCTTATTCTACTCTATTTAACAGTAATACTATATTTTACTATCATATCAAATGTGCATTTTAATAAAGTAAATTGTACCGTAATGAAAAATGCACTAGACTTGGGTTCTGAAGATTAAAATTTGGTCCTGCTTACCAGTCACATTACTCTGGGCCAAAAAAAATGAACTTTTATAAACCTCAGTCTTGAGATCTCTAAAATGGGTATGATGATGTTCATGGAATTGTGAGAATTAACTGAGATAGTATCCACTATGAAAGAAACTCTATAGTCAATGAAATGTTCTACAAATATATTTGTTCTACAAAAATATTATTATATTTTTGATACTTAACCTATTTCATTATTTATCACCAAGAAGAGAAAATGTAAAACATTTCTGCCACCTACACATCTGCTTAGAGCAAAATTTGGTTATGAGCTTCTCTGAAAAATGCGTCCATTCTTTCATAGTTTTCTTTGAACAGTAGTGCTTCTAGTAGAGACACATGACATGATGTGGTAGAACTGATTTTTTTAAATGTTAAATTTGGTTTGTTAACTTGCATTTCAAAGATAAATGTGAGCTTTCACCAGCACTAACCTTGTCAGTGGGACCGGGCATCATCATTATAAAAGGATGCTCTCTAGGCGCCTAACTGCCTGAAGGCGGATACTACTTTGGCACAAAGTGAGTTAAACTGATGATAATTCCAGCACTTTGGGACGTTAGCACTAATGCAGAGAGACTTTACAGGAGTAAGGGAAATTAAAGATACGCAGCTAAATGTCTAGATTTGACTTCCTGCTTTCTTTATCCCTTGTCGAGTGTGTTTTTCTGGACAAATAACAATCTCTTCAGCTTCAATTTCTTATCCTCAAAACAGGATACCTGATGGAGATGTGACAATGAAATGCTGTGTCGCTGGTAAAATTCTTGGCGCAGTATCAGTACTTATGCACAGGCAATATTAACTAGGGCTTGAGCTAAGTTCTCCACACGTCAATATCAAACTGTTAAACTTCCTTTCTGGTCTCCATACCCTGTAAATAATAAGCTTTCGCTGGTCATACTGAGTAATATGTGCAGCCTGGAAATTATTGTCAGTCACACGCACTGCTTCATTGACTGTCTGGAATCAGAGCTGGAAAGCAGGAACCCAAGACTTTAGAAGTCAGTGATTTTATTTTGCAGATGAGTGTTCCAAGGCCCTAAGAGATTGCGTCCTAGCAAAGCTATAGAGTCAGGTAGGACGAAGATGGAATAAACTCTGGACTCTACACTGCAAGTATGTTATTTTGCCTCCACACTCTCTCCAGACCCCCTGGTCACCTTAATCTCTTTTCATCCTTGTCTTGCCAATAGGACCTTGCTAGTTTGGCCTACTGCCAATTTAGGCTGTCTCGGTTCGGCTAAATCATCTTGGTTAATCTTGTTATTCGGCTCTCTCTTTTTTCTTAGTGTGCAAGTTTCATAATTTATTTAGTAGGGGGAAAATATCAAAACTGTATCTTTATGAATTTTTTTCAAATAAAATCTTACTTGTGCCAATGAGTGAAACCAACAGAAACTTCACTGGTTGGAACAGAGAGGGAATTGGGGGCCCACAGGCCAAAAGGGCAAGAGCTCAGTTCCTTGGCTGCCCTCTCATCTAAGGCGGCTCCTAAGGGAGTGCTTCTGAACAAGACAGCATCTCTTAGCAAAAGTTACTACCTAACATTTATATTTAACAATGGTTATTCCCAGAAATCTCAAATGTTAGGAAAGTCTCAGGCCACTCCCATGTTAAAAAAAAAAAAAAATATGGCGCATCCTGGTGACTTACTAAGCACATCAGGTGAAGGTCACATACATCCCAAGGATCTGGGTTCATGACCCAGGGCTGGAGGTGAGCGTAGGAGGGAACACCTTGGATGAACAACTAAACAAAAATAAATAAATACTTCTTTCTCCTGCCTCTTTCTGCCTGCCTGTTCACCTTCATTCCTGCCTGCACCTTCCCTTAAAAACAAAACAAAAACAGAAAGGCTAATGGGATGTGCAAATTATGATCTATTTTAAATGTTTACCCTTAACAGATTGACACTTTTCACTCAGACATAAAACGGATGACAGCATATATGGCCTCATTTTAGCAAATACCAGAAATTTAACTATGAAGCATTCACCCCCAACTTTCCACTGGCACTGAGTTTTCTTAACCTGGCCTGACTCTCAGTCCTACAGTTACACTCTACTCTCTCACTCAGCTATCACTTAACGAATGCCCGTTATGTATGACGTACCATGCTAGGTACTGAGGCTGCAAAGATGAAAAAGACATACTCTTTACTCTTCAGGCAAATAGCAGACTCATGAGCAAGACATCCACAAAGATGGTCCCTACAGAACCATGCTCTCTGGTAGTCATGTCTTTGTGTTGTGCCTGGTCTATGACTTAAATTAATAGCAGGAAAAGTGACCATATGGGACAGGTATTAAAGAGGACTTGCAGCTTTTGATTCCTTCCTTTTGGAAGGTCCTTCTTTGGGAGGTCTCAAGTGCTGTGTCCGACTTGGGGCGAGCTTGGTAGAGAAACCACGCGGAGAGACTTTGTGAAAAGAAAGAAATCCAGTCTTGCCCTTGAGCCTAAACTTCTAGCTCTCTTAGCCAAGGCACCAGACATAGGAATGATTCATCTTGGAAGATCCAGCTTAGTCGAGTCCTGCTGTTGACGGTATCCCAGCTGACAAGACATGGAACAGAGCTACACACCTGATCCCAATCAACCCACAGAAGTTATAGAGACAATACATTAGTTCTTGTTAAAATGATTATGTTGTGAAGTGGTTTGTTGCATAGCAATAGATAAGTGAAACAGATGGGTGAAGAAAGTCAGGACGCATGTGCTGAGTGCTATTATGGAGGTAGATACAAGCTGAAGTGGTAGCATGGAGGAAGCAGGGAGTGTAGATGCAGGGTCTAGGGCTCTCCTGGGATTCATAGAGGAACTGGCACTGGGAGCTGGACCCTGAGGAATCAGTGTAATTTCGTCAGATCAAAGTAAGTAGCATGGATAAACATAAAGAGGTCTAACAGAGCATATTTTCTTGGAAAATAATGTGTAGGGCAGTATGGGTTGGGAATTGAGACATTACAAAGGTATATAAGATTGGATTTATGAAAGCCTTTTCTTGTCAGACTAACATGATCCCAGATGCAAGGGAAGAGCAAGATACATCTTTAGGCATGGCCAGGAAACAACAGCTACCGTGTCTGTGACTTGAGGCCTTCTTCTCTTTGGCCATTTAACATCACTGATCATTTCCACTTTCCCTTTTCTCTTCCTCCTCCCTGGTCAGATCCAGGCTCTCCTTCTGCCTCTCTTGAGAGATTTCCTGGTGACCTCACTATCTCCACTTACTTCCCACGTTTCTATCTTTGGTTCTCATCTCATTTACCCCCATGTTCTCTTTTGGCTGCAACTGAGAGGTCTTGGCAGAAGATTCCAAATCTCTCTCACAGATTGGCCTTACTTTCTTAACGCCACATTAACTCAGACAGATCTCAAACCCAATTCAATCCTGTTCCCGTCTCCTCTCCTCTCCTCTCCCCCAAAGAAAATTCAGCCTTGTCCCTCAATTTTCTCATTTCTATAATTTCAGTGGCTCCTTCTTTACACTGTCCTTTGCAGTCTTCTGTGTCATTGCTCTCTTGAATTTCCTTAAAATCTAGTATTGATCTTGTCAATCTTCTGCTGAATTCCTCCCCTCTCTCAAGGCCATTGGCTCTGTAGCTGAAAAAAAGAAAGCTCCCTCCACAATCCGGTCTATATCAATCTTATTTTTCAGTACTCTGTTTCCTAAACTAGCTGCTTCATAGAATAACTACTAAAGGAATAGAACACAATGACTCAACTTTATTTTGAGTGGATCCATCTTAGGTCCCTGACCACTAACTGCCCTCCTCCAGGTAAATTATGATTCATTTCTCTATACTCCCAAGACTAATCATTCCTGTTCAATCTGTGGAAGGACAAAGGCCCTGAGGATACCTCCAGAATACTGGGTCAAGACACCTGCATTAATCTTTTACTTGGTTAAGTGATAAGATAACACATACCCAAGGGGGAGGAATAAGAAGACCCCTTCCTTTAGTGTGGAGTGGATATTTCCTCAGCCAAAGTCCTGTCCACCAGCTCTGGTATTACGGACTTCTGTAGGCAAGTTACCCATTTAAATTGCTGTTATATCTCATGGCTGTGCCTGCCTTATTTTTTGGACTCAAATTATCTAGTAAGTAAGCTCTTAGTTCCTGCAGCCAAGAAGACCTTAATGTGAGATCTCATCCCTGTTTTATGTTCTGTGTATAACATCCCTTGTTGATCTTGTGTGGGGGCAGAGAAAAAATTTTCCTCTGCCCTCTGGGTTCTTTTCAAGTTGATCCAGCAATCAAATTAATATCAGACAGAAGAGTAGAAGAAAAGACCAAGTATAATTACATCAGTCTAGGTATGGAGAATCTACAGGGATGTGAATTTTACATAATTCCCAGAGATGTATGCTCTCCCATGTTCATTGTAGTGTTATTTACAATAACCAAGAGCTGGAAACAACCTAAGAACCCATCAATAGATGAGTGGATAAAGAAGATGTGGTCTAGACACGCAATGAAATACTGCTCAGCTATCAAAAAAAGATGAAATCCTCTCTTTGCAAAAACATGAATGAATCCAGAGGGAATTATGCTTAGTGAGAGAAGCCAGAAGTAAAAAGACTGACACCATATGATTTCACTCATATGTGGTGTATAAAGAAACCAAAGCAAATGAACTAAATCAAATAAAAATAGACTTAATAAACCAAATTAGTGGTTGCAAGAAGAGAAGGGATGGAGTTCGGCAAATCAGGTAGAGGAGATCAATTTTATGGTGAAGAACATGAATTGTGATGAACTTAATGTATTATATACAGATGCTGATTTACCCCTTAATGAGGTACCTTTTAAACTTATATAATAATATGATGCAAAGTTCCTTCAATAAAAGTAATTAAAAATAAAACAATAACAACAAAAACAAAGTAAAGGGGACAGAATGAGGATATTTATCCTGAGCTAAGGAATGGCATAGGAACCTGGGATTTCAAGGAGAGAGGTGGGATACTCCTATGACAAAAGGACCTGATATTCTATAGTTATAATTATATTATCTGTACTCTTATAAATAACATATATACTTTTTTTTTTAGTTGAGGGCAATTGTAGCTCAATACCCATATATCAAAAATGTTACTAGCTTGTATAAACCACTGAGCTTTAGCTACTGTATTAGCTTGATGGGATTATCACAAAGTACCATAGATTGAGTGGATTAAATAAGAATTTATTTTCTAGCAATTCTGGAAGCTAAAAGTCAGAGATCAAGTTATCAACAGGATTGCTTTCTTTTGAGGCCTCCGTCCTTGACTTGATGAAGGAGATGGCCATCTTCTCCCTGTATTGACATAGTCTTCCTTCTGTGTATGTCAGTGTCTAATTTTTTCCTTAGGACACTAGTCATATTGGATTAGGGCCTACTCTGAAGCTCTTATTTAACCAAATCAGCTCTTTAAAGACACTGCCTCCAACTACAGTGACAATCTGAGGTACTAAGAATTAGGATTTTAGCATATGAACTTGGGGACACATTTCAGCCTATAACAGCTATCTTGCTACATTATTGATCTGCTTGAGAAGTTAGAACGCTGCATGTATATTACAGTACATGGAAAGCAAGTGAAAGATACTTGGGGCTATAAGTGTGTTCATTATCATGCTAATATAATTTCATTTTGAATGACAATTCTACACATGATTCTGTAGGCAAGAAAGGACAAGCAATTATGAGATTAATTATCATTAATGTTATTTATATCATTTATAAAGTTTTAGACTCCTAACTGTTCACATAAATGTTTACTCTTGATTCGTAGTAGTTCACAGTGGTGAAAGAACATAAAATGCTTTGGGATATAGTTGAAGGAGGCTGAAATTTGGAGGGTGACCAGGGGTAGGTACATCACAACTTTTCTGAACCTTTCATCATCTGTGAAATGAAATGTTATTTTCTCTGTCACTGAAGGTAGAGTGAGAAAATGAATGTTGAAATTCTTTGCAAATTATAAAGCACCATTCAAATATTATTCATGAATACTGTGTATCCTTTTAAAAACACTGCTTCGAAATATAGGGACTCTTACAATGTCAGTGCCTTGGAAAAAGGTCTGGTTATACCGCTCTAATCATAATTTCGACTTTTTTTGTAGTAAGAATGGGCAACATAAGATTTTCCCTCTTAAAATTGTTAAGTGAACATTAAAGTATTGTTAACTAAAATGAAATATTATACAACAGCTCTCTAACACTTATTCATTTTACTTGACTAAAACTTTATACCCATTTAGTGAGTAAAAGTGTGTGTGTGTGTGTGTGTGTGTGTGTGCGCGCGTGCGCACCCTATGATGGAAGGGTGTCCTGTCCAGGGTTCAGTCCCTTCTGGCACCCTGTGCTTCCAGGATAAGCTCTGTCTACCCACGATCTCAAACTGGACTAAGTAGGTTGGCGAATGAATGAATGAATACATACAAATTCTTGTTTCACATCAGAAGTGTTTTGGATTTTTTTTTTTTTTTTTTTAATTTCAATGATGTTTTTGTGACCAGAAATAGACAATAGGAAGGTAATCCTGGTTTATATCAGTTAGCCTGTGGTAACTGGTTTCATGATATGGGTTGTTTCACTTAAAGTTGGAGTGTCCAAGAACCTGTTACCATGCTAAGTGAGGACTTACTGTATGTACAGTAACTGGCCACTTAGTAACTGTCTGAATGGAAAGGCTAGCAGGGTTGCTAAGGCCCACACGGCTCAACTGAATCATGTCAGGACCACTGGAAATCATCATTCAGTTTCCACTTCTTACAGTCACCTAGCTTGTCAATGATCCTAGAGCCACTGAGATGGATGACACTGCATACTTTAACTTATTCTTTTAAAGGTTGCAGGGCAAGTGTTAAGAGCCAAAACTTTTTCCAGAAGACCTGACCATGCGTCCTCCATTTCTTAGGCTAGAGAATGATGCACCGAGGCAAAGGGACCCAATAATTGAGAGAAATACTTCTTTAACCTGTATCAGGGCTCACTAAATTGCCCCAAGCCTAGAAAACAGCTGGAATCTTCTTCCAGATTAAGGACTAGTATTTTTCTCTTTGCTTTTCAGCAGAGTATGGAAGAGAAGAGTCCTGTTGACAGAGGTGAGACTTGGGTATGTTGATGGCAGCCAGAGACACAATCCTCATGACCTCTACTGAGCTGAGAAAACAGCTGGACAGCTGATATTTTCATCAGTCATATATTTGCCCAGCTGCACAGATGGGCACTTAAATTATATAATAAATCACCAGCATTCCAATGTACCCATCAAACTCCATCAGTCATACTGATTAAAACCTTTAGAATCACAGGATCCTTGAGTATTTTAGGCACAAGTGGGCTAGTCTGCTTTTTAAAGTCATATTTTGCCTAACAGTGTAAAGGAAAGGAAAGTACTGGACAAGAAGAGAGAAGACTTCTATTAAACTCTGTTGATGCCCCCAATTCTTCATCTTTGTTAAAAACTCTGCTTAGCCTCTTGGGGAAAAAGCTTTCTCATCTATGAATAAAAAATTGTTTTTATCTAGCCCTCATGTCTCTTGTAGGGAAAAACTAAAATTGAGCTTTGTAAAATAAAAAATTAGTAGTATTTTTATTTCTCACAGATTGTAGAGAGTTTAACTTCATCAGTATTCAAGTGGTCTTGTATCATTCATGATGACTCAATAGCAATGTGTCTACCATTTATTCAAGTTCTTCTCATGACTCATGCTATGTATTAGACAAAATAAATTTTCCCCTCTCTCCTGAAAAATAAGGCCTATTTTGATATCAAAATGTTAGACATTTGGGTACTTTTAAGATAGTTTGTTAATAATACAACGGTTATTAACATTCTTAAAGAGAATTAAAAGCTTGTCACTAAGATACAGCTAAGATCCTAAAAACTAAATAACTCCAGTTGGTGGAACATGAGTACTGATATAAGAATGACTCAGAAATGCTGGCTCGGGGTGAATATGCCCAGGTGAAGAGAGGCTGGTCTATGATCTATGTAGGTTTGTAACCAGTTTGACATAGGTCTATCTGGAGAACCTATTGTCATGGAGAATGAATGAATCTGGCTCTTTTGAAGCCTTCTTCACCCACAGGGCCAACTTCCCTTTCCTTTTTTCTGGCCATTTTTCCAAGAATGCCAGAGATATAGTTAGTACAAAGGATGAGTGATTGGAAAGGCCATTTCTGTTTTCAGTGCTGGGTTTAAAGAGAGCTAGAATACTGATCAGCTCAGGATTGCCATTGCTTCTGTTTGATGCCTCCTGTCACTGTGAAGACTGTGCCCAAAGATCAACAGATGCTTGTCTCCTTTGTGTGATACTCTTGTTGCTCTGGATGCTTCCCCATAGGGCTCTGAACTTGGGCTTTGAAATGATAGCTTTTTCAGTTGGCACTCCGATATTCTGCCATTGTTCACTATAACAAAACTTTCCACGTGTCATGGTGCATCATGACTAGCCTTAGTCACACACAAGTGTGGGCTGGGACACCGTCCTCAACTTGCCCTTTCCTCAAGTTGATTTCATGGCCTTCTTGACAGTTTCGGCTCCATATCGTTGGACAGGACCACCCTGTCCACCTTTCATAGTCCACTTAACCTTGAGTAACAAGGATCAGAGGTTAGGGAGTTGGTCCCTTTGCCGCAGAAGGCCTAGGTTCCTTTTGCAAATAGATCCTTCTCCTTCCAAGGACAAATTCTCTTTGTATAGAAATGAAGCAGATTGTTTTAAATCATTTTTTAAAAATAATTATTACACTCTCCTTTAAAAACTGTGACTACTTAGTCAATCAAAATAGATATCCTGAATTTACAAATATGCTCCCAGTCTTTGCAATGTTGCTTAAGCTAAATACATGTTTGAATTTTCTTACTTCAGCATTCAAATCCAAGTCCTACTAATCACATAAGAGATATCACCAAAATGTAACTAAATATAACATCAAATGTTTCAACATATCATCAAAATACACTACCGAAAGATATCTCAAATTTCTCCATCTCAACAGTCATTCCCGATGACAAACTACATCATCCTCCACTTGCACAGCAGCCATGGCTTTCTCATTGGTCACTTGCAGTCATTCTTGCCATGTTTAGTAGGTTTTCCTGCCACAGTAAGAGATAAAAACATAAGTTAGATCATGTCGCTCCCCAGCTTAAAGTCTATCAAAGTATTAAAAAAAAAATTGGTTTTAAAGGAAAGGTGCAGCTATGAATGAAGAGGCAGGCAGGAGGCAGAAGAGGAACAAGCACTTATTTTATTTGGCTGTTCATCTTGGTTGTTCTCCGACCCCAGAACATAAACCTGGGACCTTGCATGTGGACTGCCCTGGCCCAAGGCGGCTGACCAAACCACTACTCCACCAGGGTGCACTTTCTGCTAGTTTTGTTTTTTTCACCTCCAATCTCAGGTCTCAAACCCACATCCCTGTGCTTTACATGGTTTGCACCTTAGCTGTCTCAGCCACCTGAGCCACATGGGTGTGTCGTGTCGAGTTTTATTTCTCAAAATGGAAAGCTCTTTCTCAACTCTGGGCCTTTGTACTTGTTTCCTGGCCTTGGTATGCTCTCTCCAATTCTTCACACAGGTAGCTCATTCGCAAATTGCTGTCTCAGAAAGGTCTTTCCTAACCTTGTTTCTTAGGTTGTCATGTGTCTCTCTGATCCTTCCTTCCTGTAATTGTCATTTTTGTGTGATTTAAAGAAGGAAGAAAGGTAGGTGTTGTTCAGTCTGCTCTTGTGGCCATACTTTGCTGTTGTTTTAAACAAGTCATCCCTGTATCTGTATAGTTTCAAAATCTATTATTTGCCATGTTAAATATTAAGCATTTATTTCTTAAGATGACATAGTCCTCTAGAAGCTTCAATACCTTATCTTATTGATGTATCACTGGTGAGAAAACTAGATTCTATTTAAAAAATTTAGATTCCGAATCTTCTACAAAAGATTTGAAGACGATAAAGGTGATTATCAAAGCCCGTAAAACAATGGAGTTGAGTTTTGGAAATTCAGATTAATATCTGAAAGGAGAAATGATGGATCCATGGAAATGTAATTAAAAATGTAGTCACAAAATCTGAGAAGTGGAATTTGAGTTTCCCTTGAAGCCCAAATGAATTAAACTTAGGACAAATAAAGGAAGCACACTGGTAACCATGATAGAACTTGTTACGCGGAGGTTTCTCACATAAGTGGCATGGTAGATAGTGACAGAACAGACCTGGGGGAAGGGCAATGTTGGGTTTTGGAGATGCTGCATTTGAGAGATATGTGGCACATCCTAGTAAGCAGGTGAAATGAATGATGTGTGACTCAGGAGAACGTTCATCTTAGAGTAAAGGACTGAGGAGATATCAGCAGGTGGATAGATAGACAGATACATGTACTAGAGATAGGTAGGTAGGTAGATAGACAGACACACAGACTGATGGAGGATGGTAATCGAGACCAATAGAATCTGGTGCAAAAATCCAGGGTGAGTATGCAAGATGAGAAGAGATGAAGGCCCAAGACAAAATGGTGAAGAACATGAATATTTTCCGGATGGATAGAGAAATATGGGCATGCAAAGGAGATGGAGACTGAGCCAGAGAGTCGATCTCAAAGTCAGGTGGGAATGTCCCGTGAGATCCTTCATGTTGACACCCCTAACCCCGTTGGATTGGTCATATACCAGGTAGTCTTTCCTCCTCTTTACTCTTTCTCTCTCCCCCAAAATGTGCTCACGCAGAGAATAACTTTTTCAGACAGAGTATGACTTTCTTCAGTAGAAGATACACATTTTTTTGTGTGCCACATGTAGAAAATCCGATACATTATTCTAGCTCATTGAATGAGAATGTGGAGCTCTCCAGGGTATGATCCGAGTCATTCAGGGGCAGCTGGTTCTGTGTCAGAAGGGGGTTCTCTGACCTGTAGGAATGCCTGGCATCGTGCACACTCTAAACCTTTGTGAATAAATGAATCCAAGAACATTGAATGGCTAAGTATCTTATACAATTATTGCAAATATTCTGAGAGGGATGACAAATCAATGTTCAATTTTTATTTAACACATTGGTTGGCCAAGGATTTGTTATCAAAACTCTTTCCATTGTGGTCAGGCTCTGCAGTTGACTCACAGGACCAGACTGTGATAGATTTATAGGCCTAGAGTGCAGGCTTACCTGGAGGGGCCTGTCTGAACATTTGTTCAGTTTTACAACTATCTTTATGAACCATCTGTTTTCATTTCCTAGACTGCCATAACAAATCACCACAAACCAGGTGTCTTGGGATAACTGAAATGTATTGTCTTACAGTTCTGGAGACTAGAAGTATGAAATCAAGGTATTAGGAGGGCCATGCTGCCTCTAAAAGCTGTAGGGGAGAATCCTTCCTTGCCTCTCCCTAGCTTCTGGTGTTTCCAGAAATCCTTGGTGTTCTCCATCTTATAGAGGCAGTTCTCTAATCTCTATCCTCATCTTCATATGGCAGTCTTTCCCCTGTGTCTGTGTGTCTCTGTTTTCTCTTCTTAAAAGGAGGACACCAGTCATTAGGTTCCTGCACCCCGTTTTCTAAATAAGGTTGCATTCTGAGGTCTAGATGCACATAAATTTCTGGAGGACACTATTGAACTAGCTCATCATCTCTTATGCTAGATATTCAGCTTACCTAAAGGGACAGATTTGTAGATGCAAGTAATCATATGCTATGGAGTACTGACGTGTGTGTGTGTGTGTGTGTGTGTGTGTGTGTGTGTATTTCCTTTCCACTAGGTTATATACATGCACTTATGACTACTAAATGTGAGAAATAATCTGAGATTACCACACAGTAGAAAAGAAAGAATAAAAAGGACATTGATATACTTCAAAAAATATTCTGAGTACGTATTATGGGCCAGGCTCTAGGTGAGGCACTGGAAAGAGAGCAGTCAGTTAAAGGCATCATGCATTTCTCCACGTACCATATGGTCCAGTAGGACAAGACAAGCAATAAAGAGGTATAGAATGAATACATTTTGAATTTAAAACCTAAGAAAAAGTCATGAGATTTGCAGTGTTAGGGAGTAACCGAGAAGAATCTTTACAGACAGGATGGTCACAAAGAAACATTTATACTTTAACTGGAAAATGAGGAAGATTCAGTCCTGGGAAGAGCCAAGGACAGGTGTTTCACATCCTTCATCAAATTTTCAAGGTTGCCTCTGAGAAGAAACCTGGAAATTCAGCAGTCAAAGGCTTTTATATCCTACCCCATACTTTAATGTCCAGTTGTACTTCCCGATAGAATCCTTGATATTTTTCTCGATAGTTGCCCTGGACCCTTCCTCACTCTTCCCCCTCCCAAACTTACAAATTTAAAGGGACAAGCATTTATTTTCTGTAATTATTTCTGAGAATCGAGAATCTTCAAGTGGTTTAGTGATGTGGTTCTGGTCAAGATGCTGGTCGGGGCTGCAGTTACAGGAAGGTTTGCCCAGGCCTGAATGATCTGTCTTCAAGACATGGGATTATGGGCAGTAGGCCTCAGCTCTTGATCAGGTGGACCTTCCCGTGGGGCTGCTTGAATGTCTTCATGACATGACAACTGACTTCCCCCAAAGTGAATCATCTTTGTAAGATGATTCAAGATGTAAGAGGGAGGCTATACTGTCTCTTATGACCTAGTCTGGCAAGCCACACATCAGCCCATCTACCAATTAGTGAGTCACTCAATCCATCTATAAAAGAAGGTGAACTAAGTTTCTCTCTCTCTCTCTCTCTCTCTCTCTCTCTCTCTCTCTCTCTCTCTCTCTCTGATTCCATTCTGAAGGGAGTAAGGTCAGGGAATTTGTAGGCATCATTCATTCATTCATTCATTCACTTTTAAAAGAGAGGTGAAGGCAGGAATGAAGATGAGTAGGCAAACAGGCAGGAACGGACAGGAGGAAGAAACACCTTTTATTCATTTTATCTACTTGTTGTTCCTCTTGGCTGTTCCCCCAGGAATCCAAACATCATTGTGGAAATAGGCTGTGAAAGAAGAATTGCTAAACTTATAAAGGTAAATCCAGGTTATGTAGGGCCTATATCTTTTTCTTTTTTTTTTTTTTTTTTTTAAGGAAAGTTGCAGGCAGGAATGTAGGCGAGCAGGCAGGCACACAGGATGAGAGAAGAAGAAGAAGCATTTATTTAGTTGTTCATCTTGGTTCTGTCCCCTGGCCCAGGGCCATGAACCTGACTCCTTGGGACGTATACAGATTGCACTCTGCCAAGGAAGGAGGATTCAACTGCTATTCCACCAGTGTCTCCCTAGAGGTATCTTTACGTATCACTATTCAGACCATATTTTGGTGAGATGGGCTTCTTTATAATACACTTTAAAAACATTAGTTCTAATGCTGAAAGAACTCAGCATGCAAGTTTGAAGAGGTGGGTCTAAGGTCTACTCATTTATTAACTGCGTCAACTGAGGCCTGTCTCAATCTTTTGAGCTTGACTGAAGTAAAATGAAGATAATACTATCTTTGCACTATCTTAGGGTTGTTAATGTACCAAAGTACACTAAAATGCTTAAATAACTATAATGTACTACAGATACTCGGTCTCATTAAAATTATTGGCCAGCAAGATCTATCAAATCACCGAATGTCATCTGACTTCATATATAAAGAACTCCTCTTTCCACCCTTCCAGACACTGTCATATGTGTAAATATGTTTTAAGATACTTTTGATGAGCTTTATTATAACTCCCTAGGAATTTTCACTGAAATTTATCTTCATATGCAATTGTTTCAGTGTTTGACATATAGAATTGATCTCTTCAGAATATTGAGCTACCTGCTAACTGAGTAGCTGTATTTTTTAAAGGTCTTTATGTATTTCTAAAATTTCCCTAGCCCCTAAGAAGGTGCTTTTCTTCTAGGACTCCTAAGCTAGCTCCGAGCATATCTTAAAGAGCAGTTTCGAATATGCTTTAAATATGGCAACCTCAACGAGTAAGTTCCCATGCAGACCATAAGGAAGGACCAAGTAGGTTTGAACGCATGAGTCTTGATGGGTTAAGCTTGTCTAAGATTAGTAGCCTTACTTTATTGTCATATCTCATTACCAAATGAAGCACACAAACCAGACCTAAAGAAAATGTTGCCACCAGCCAACTGCAGTTTTTAAATCCTAAGAGCTTAGAATACTTGTAGGCATCATCTTGTTAATCTTCCTACTAAGTCCAAGTATCATCACTCTGTGGTCAAACGAGTTTATTTTGAGTCTGTGATTTTCTAATCTATTGTTCTGGGCAAGCACTATTTGAATTGTGAAGATGGTTTAGTCCTAGTCTAGTTTTTAAAAACCAGCCTCCCCCTCCCCCCTCAAAGAAAAAACCACACACACAGAACACAGACATTATGGCTGAATTAGGACCAGGGTTCTTAACCCAGAAAGAGCTATTGGTCAATACATTAATTAAGGCATCCAGTTTACACCCTGTTGTCAAGTGTAATTGTTTATTGCCTAAGTAAACCCTCCTTAATTTATTATAGTCATTAGTGTCTGTTAGCAAGGGAGAATGTGCTTGAATTTTACAAGAGTATGTGGTTAGCAGTTTCCCCGGCTCTGAGCTGGGACTGGACACACTGGGTCTTCTCACCTCACACTTAACACTGGGGCCTTACTTAAGGAGTGATTAGAGCCTTCACTGGCAAATTACAAATAGTCAGAGGTCCTGCTACTCTGCCCTTCAGCTCTCACAGTTATAAAATGAGAGGATGGCATTAGATACTCGTTCAATTATTTTTTATATCTAATATTCTCAGTTAATGATTAGCTGCTTTGATACAGAGATGAAAGCCACAATGAGACATAAATATCCCAAATTAGAGCTTTGGAGACAGTTATTTACATGTTTTCATAATTCCTAAAGTCAGCGTGAGGCTCAATAACTTGATCCAGGAAAGTGAAAGTCTTCTGGAGTCACCTCAGGACTGGCTCTCAGAGAGAAGGGAGTGGGGAGGAAGGGAGGAAGAAAAGGGGAAGGAAGGGGGGAGGGGGAGAGAGAGAACTTGCATTTTCTGCTTCAGCAGCACACGTCTGCGACAGTAGTAAGTAGCCCGGAATCCAGACATCGTTGGGGAAACAGGCCGTGGAAGGAGAATTGCTAAACATGTAGGGGCAAATCGAGGTTTTATAGGGCCTATACCTTTCATTGTTGTTGTTTAAAGGAAAGGCACAGGCAGGAATGAAGGCAAGTAGGCAGGCAGGAAGTGAGAGGAGGAAGAAGCATTTTACTTGTTTTCATTTAGTTGTTCCCACTGGAACACCCTCCAGACCCTGGACATAAACCTGGCTCCCTGGGATGTACGTCAACTATGCTCAGTCAGAGGTGGCAACCTAACCACTGCTCCACCAGGCACATCTAAAGGCCCTCTTTAAGAAAAAAAAACTGACATTAGGTATGTAAATATATATTTTTTAGAGTTAAATTCAATTGGAAGTGAATATCTGAATGATCACAGTCTCTTCAAAGCCATCCCAAGCAGGGACAGAAATTTGGAAAGAGACTGTGATCTTAGCCTACCATTTATGAAATATTTTACTCTTGAGAATTTTATGAAAACTTATGGCCATATGAACATGATGTTAACCCCCACCCAGCCCCGGAAGGGTCTGTGACAGTGAGGAATCCGGAAGCCCAAGCTACATTCATTTCACATTCCATCCACTGTTGTAAACAGGAAACATGTCTAGAATATTCCAGTAGTTCCACTGGAAGTTCATTTTAACTAAAAAGGAGAAAGAGGAGAAGGAGGAGGAGGAAGAAGAAGAGAAGCCTTTAAAAACTGAGCTAGATCTATGTAAATAATCATGAAAATTCTAGAATAGTTAAGTTAAAAAAAAATGGAATGGGATACTATAGCATGATCCCATTTATATAAAAAACAATCAACACTGAAGCAATGTGTGTGTATATAATATATAAGGTGATAGACAGTTGCTACACATCAAATTCACAACATTATTTACATTTGGAGAATATATCAGGTTATGGGGTATTATTTGAATTCTGCATAACAAATTTTCATACCATCTTACACCATCATTGGCCATATTTCCAATTCACTCCCTCTAGAGTTTAACGTCAGCTACATTTGACCCACTAGCTCTATAATCACGCCTCCCATCATTTCCGTGCCCTCAGTCCCTTATCCCCCAACTTCCATTCTGATCCAGCTGAAATTCCAAGGCCCACTATTACAACCACTCTTTTTCATGCACTTGACTGCCCTGTTTCCTCTCACTTTGCGATGCTTTTGATAACTCCACAGCACTCATGCTGCTTGCTCTCATTTTAGATGCCTCACCTGACTTCAGCGGGGTGTTCAATGCCGCCCTGGAATCCTATTGTGTTCTTCCAAGTCCATTCACTCTCACACTCCTCAGTGACACTCATACAGTCTCCTCTCTCTTCAAATCTGATACCTCCTCACCATCCTCACTCTTAGCTTACGGCTGTGCTTACCATGTCACTGAGAAGAGAACCAGGGAGGGAAACCCACATTCACAGACATACCCACCTAGCACCAGCTTCCATCACTGTCTCCGCCACTAGCTGCACTTTGTTTTCTGCTTTCTTTTCTGTTCCTGCGGGTGGACAACCAGGGCTGTCTTCGAGGCCAACCCTGTAGTGAGCGCTCGCCCTGTCCCTTCTCAGCTGCTTATGACATCCGGGGCCGTGGATCCACGGGCACAGCAGGCAGCGTGCCTAAGGCCCACCTTACTGTGAAGGGTCCATGGAAATGTTCAATTCCGTTTAAAATCTGAAGAAAAATAGGAACTTTTAGGTCAAAAAAAATGTTTTAACATGTAATTCAATACATACATACATATATAATGTAGATATTAATGTATTATATATGTATATACAGAATAATGTATAAATGCAATGCATATATATAATGTGTAGATCTATAGTGTGTATGCATGTGTGTGTGTGTGTGTGTGTGTGTGTGTGTGTGTGAAGGAAGGGTCCACAAAGGCAAAAGTACCTAGGGCCCACGTAAGTCATAAACATTTTTGCTTTTTTTCTTCAGCAAACATACTGCAATTTCCCCTACTTTAGTCCCTGTCTTAGTTTGTTCTGGCTGCTATCACAAAAATACCATAAATTGAGTGACTTATAAACAACACACAATAATTTCTTTTCTCACAGCTCTGGAAGCTGGTAAGTCCAAGATGATGGCCCCAGCAGACTGGATGTCTGCTGAGAGGGGGCTTCCTTGCTGTCTTCTCACTGTGTACTCACGTGGTGGAAGGGGCCTCAAGGACTTCTCGCTTTTTTTCTGGAATCTCCTTTATATGGGCAATAATCACATTCATGAGGGCTTTACCCTTATGACCTAGTCACCTACCAGAGCCCTCACCTCTACATTCCATGACAATGGGGATGAGGTTTCAACATCTGAATTTTGAGAAAACACATTCAATCCATAGCATTCGTTACTTAAACCCTGTCCTGACTCATCTTCCCCTTCCAACCATCCATTCCCCATTCTCCCTTTTATGCCTTAACATTTTGTGGTTTTTGTTTTGTTTTGTAACGGGACCATTTCTGAAGAGATTGTCTCTATTTACTGTCACGGTCATGGGTTCCTCACCGTCTATTCTCCTTTGGAGTCCAGTCTTCATACCCCGGGCTGCTGAAACTGATTTCCCCACAAGGGCCCAGTAGCCTCCATGACACTAAATCCAGACACCAGTCCTCGGTCCTCCCTCGTTTCCTTTAGTGGCCACACTGTAAACAGTGGATCCTTCCTCCAGCCTAAACCACTTTCCTCACTTGGCCTCTTGATTTCTTGTAAGAATAAAGACATTACTGAGAGTGAAAGATGGGCACTCCAACTAATCACGCAGTTACACCAACTTGAACTGTCTCAGGCAAAAAGAACCAGTCACCGTTCTTCAGGACACCACGTTGCTTCTACTTCATGGGCTCTTTGTCCTCGGTCTTTGCTGTCTTCTCTCCAGCCTCTACGTACTAGCCTGCCCAGGGCACGCTGGGACCTCTTGTTCTTCTCTTTCTCCTTCTCTATATTCCCTCAGGGCTATTTTCCAACTGCTGTACATGGTTATGCTATGTGGCCTGACGAAATGTTGGAACACTTCCATTCAAGGTAGCAAAGAGCTGCTCTTAACGTCTCTAGTGCCTTCTCCCACCCCACCACTTGGCCTCACTCTGGGACCTTCAGGTCTGCCCAGGATTAGCTTCTACGACGTGATCATCTGACCCTGTAGAACTGCATGTCAGCACCTTCTGCTTGCTTAGTACCATTGTCACGCCAGTTATTACAAATTTTGAAGATATTTAATATTGATTATTATTTTGAATATCAACATTTTTGATATTGAACATATTATATTTGCACTCTATTTAGAGGGCTTTAAATAAACTCCCAAATGCCTGTCTCCAGTTTGAATTGAAGCATTTCCCCTGAACTCCAAGACCTGCATATTCAATTGCTTCTCTAATATTTCTACTTGAATATATAAGGAGTATTTGGAACGTAAAGCATTCTGATTTTCCCCTTCAAACTTACTCGTCCTGTAGTCTTCCTTAGCTTCGGTAATGGCAGCCTCTCTTCTCTGTTGTTCAGAACCGATGTCCTGTTTTTATTTTTTTCCTTTATTTGTTTTAACACCTCTCTTTCACACCCTAGAATCAAGGGTCCAAGCTACCAGCAAACGCTGTTAGTTCTACCTTCAAAATATATATTCCACTCTTCACTACCACTTTCCACCAGAGCCTCACACCTTGACCACTGCAGTAACTCCTGCCTCCCTGCTTCTATGCTTGCCCCTATTTTCAACTCAGAAGGCAAAATAGTCCTTATAAAACACAAGCGCCCATGTCACATCTCTGCTCAGATCCCTCCCATCACTTACATATAAACTAAGCCTTTATAACAGCCTCAAGGTCTTAGGCATCTGGTCCACACCATCCCCTCCTTACCTCTGACCCATTTCTACTCCTCTCCCTGTCCTCCAGCCACACTGGTCTCTCTGTTTTTTTCTGCCAGGCACACTCGTGTTTTGGTGACTTTTCTTCTCTCCTCATACCTGGCCTATCTGTTCCCAATTCTGCAAACAGCTCGCTTTACCTTCTTCTAATCATTAAGGAAAGGTCACTCTTTCAGTGGTCTTCCTTCAACGAACTATCACCCTCACTCATTGCCCTTCCTTGTTTCATTTCTGTCCACAGCACATAACTATAATATTAATATTCTAACATTGATATGCTCCCTGACACATTCCAGATTTTATTTCTAGGTCATCTGTCAGCTCTGCTCCTTGCAGTCTTAAGACTGTTCAGGCCAACACAACAAAATACTATAGACTGGGTGTCTTCAACAACATACATTTCTTTTTCACAGTACTGGAGCTGGAAGTCTGAGATCAAGAGGCTGGCAAATAAGTTTCATCCTGAGGTCTCTTCTCTTGGCTTGTTGGGAGCCATCAACTTGCTATGTGCTCATAGGACTTCTTCGTGTAGGTGCCTGGGGGAAGAGAGAGAGCAAGCTCTCTGAGCTCTTTTTAGAAGGACACTATGCTCATCATAAAGTCCCCCTGCCCACACCCATGACCTATTTGAACTCAAAGGTCCATCTCTAAATACCAGCACATTGAGATCAGAGCTTCCACGAATGAATTTGAGGGTCGGAGTGGACACAATTCTCTTTATAACACTGGCTGAAACTTCAGGGCCCAGCTGGTACCCTCAGTGGGTCCTCAAGAGTTAATTGTTAAATAAACTCATAACTCGGAAAAAATGTTGAATGTTATTTACTTATTTTTCAAAAGGTTTTGTTACTATTAAATGTTACTTTCTCTTAATTAACAAGCCGGAGCGGAAGTCTCCAGAGCGAAAGTCTATGGAACCAGTTGCCTTTTCACAGCTCTCTTCTGGAATTTTTCTGTCTTTAGTAAAATAGATTTTTTTAAAAAAACTTCTTTGGAAGCTTCCATCCTAAAAGATACATCGGGTGGGAGAGAAATTCAAAGTGCTGAGGCCAGGGACAGAGTGTTCTCAGCCGTTCATGGAAGCACGTCCCCCATGCCAGGCTCTGGTCACACTGCTGAACTCAATTTAACACGGTGGCCACAGAGTTCTTGCTGGCAAACCCATCTCTCTCAAATAACGCTGAGAACTGAACGAAGGGAAAGCAAGAAATCAGGCCTTCAGAAAGTTAAAGATGAACCAGAGCGGTGGAGATGGTTGGAAGGTTTTCCTCCTCATCCTTTTTTCTTTTCTAGTGATACTCAGACCGATTCTTATCCTTAAATAAACTAATTGGCAAAGTCGATCATGAAACTCCTTCTTTTGGTTTCTAGAATACTCTGGTGTAGACATGGATCTATCTTTTATTCTGTCCACTTACGAACAGTTTTCTCAAGATAACCAGGAAAATACAATCACAAAACTGAAGATACATTGATAATTTGACTGAATGTTTCCTAGTGTTTTTGAACACTAGCCTTTGAGAAGTTTCTGTAAAATTCCCAAACATACAGATATTCAAGTTATGAGGCTTGGGACACCTCTGCCACCCTGTGAATGAGCAGTGTACTCACTGACTGATCTTTCCAAGGAAGCTTCCAGAGAATATCACTTCTTATTTTCAAAGAGAGAGAAGCTGTCAATCACTACCCACCCTCCCCACTGCCGAGATATCCAAAATGACCTCCAACCTGGTTTCCTTGCCTGTTAGAAAGGAGTTCATTCAATAAGTCACTCAGGATAGTTATAAGCTCATGGGACTTATTTTTTTTAACATGAAGAACTTAATTTTACATATAATTCTTCAGCAATTTATTTTGGCCAGTGAAGCTCAAATTTTTCCCCTTTCTTATCCAAAAACAAAGAACACAAATTCAAGAGTTCGTTTTTGTGTGTGTATGTGTGTGTATTTTCATTTTGCAATAATTTCTTTGACCTCTGAATAGTTTAGGAGGTAGGAAGAAAGGAAGGGGCATGTGAATGCCATTATTCTGATAGACATTTTGATTACTAACCACCAAATTACTAGAGGAAGGTAGAGATGGGAATAGAAGCAGACAATTGTTAGTTAGGAAAATAGAAGGAATGGGGGTTGTTTTGAGTTATGATATCCTTTTGTTACTTAATTCTTATACAGTGATTTTTATTAATACTTTCCCTCACTTCCAGAGTGCACAGCACTAGTTTAGAATTATGAATTTATAGCTTCTTTTCGCTTATAAAAAAAAACAAAACAAAACTGGTTTCATAATCAAATGTGAGGCTCTGTATCAGTAAAGAAATTTTGGCCCTCAATTTTTTCATCTGCTTTGCACAGAAACTTACAAATGTTTGCAGAAATTGCTACAGAATGGATAAAGGTTTTGCTCAAGGCCATCAGCAGAGGTGCTAATCATGACTCCAGCTAACTCATGGTAAAATAAAGGCTGTGACAGGGCAAACATTGAGAAGTCAATGTTACTTCTCTCACTTTTCTCCCCTGGTTTAGGAGTCAGAGTAGCCGCTGTTCAGTTGCTACGCTGGGGGTCTCCAAACTCATTTTACTGATCAAATACACACCCAAACAAAAGGACAAACATGTGCAAAAGTGGCTTCTTGGATGATTCTAATTCAGACAATTCTCTCGTGTGGGGGAGTCCCAGAATCGAGTTGGATAGGTCTTCTGTTTCAAGGACGATTTCTCTTCACTGAAAACCGTCTGACCTACATCAGAAACACATATATGCAGTGCTCTGCGATTCAAACTACAGTTGTCATACCTTGTCCCTTCTCTGATGTTCACGGGGCTGCTGAGACATAGCTGTTCCACCAAGAGAGACAAGAAGCTGAGTAAAACCAGGGTCATGAGCTGGTAAGTGGGAGTCGAGATTTGAATCCCAATCACCAGGCTCTGAATATTCCCAATATGCTGTATTGTCACTCCGACTTTAAGTTCATATAATCCTAACAGTGAGTCTGTGGAGGTCATCTAGGATAGTTTTTCTGGGAGCCTAACTTGCTCAGCTAACTGACTGGTTATTTTTGGTTGTTTGCCCAACTGAGACATTACCTGAGCGTCACTGAGGGAAAAAACACAAACACTACACTTCAAAAACTGCCCCTTACTGGGGCACTGACCCTTGTCCCCTATTTCTCCAATCTATAATCTAAGGAATGTTTCTTGAGCCAAGAGTTCCCAAAGTATTTTTGCTTTGCGGGACTATAGTCACTTCTCAGAAACACAGGCTCTATTAATTCTTCATATCGTGCACATTTCCTATTATTTCCCTCAGGAAAAGGTCTGAAGGTCTGAATTCTCCTGCCTAGTGATGCGTTAGAAAGACCTCAACGTTGTTTAAAGGAATATTCAACTGCACCCTAGTACTGTATCACTGGCTTTCTTCCTCATTAATTAGCTGACGAGAGCATATGAAAATGACTAATATATCTAAACAAACATAGAACATAGTCATGGTGATATTATAGTGAATGCTGAGCAAAATATGCTGGAGAAACACCCCTTAGCTTATGAGATCAGTTTGCTATTGTGAGACTGGTTTTCAGGAAAATAAGCATAGGCATATACAAGCATATATGTTACTTTGGTGGGAGTTACTAAAAGCTGTCAACTTCTTCTTGGATTGGGCATGTACTCGGCTTTGTCAAAATATATACCACATTCCTTACTCACAAGAGTTAATCTGACATGGCACATTCATCCATATAAAGCCCTCAGATTAAGTGCCTTGTTTTGGCACACCTTTAGGGTCTTAGAAGTATAAATATTACTTGCCAATTGTACGTGGGAAATTCTACAAGTACTGAAGATGTTGGATGGAACAGGCTCCTCTCCGTGTCTGGGAAACCATTCCTGACCCAGAGCCTAACATATAGGTCCTGTAATTAGAGTCTAACATATAGTCCATGTAGTTAGTCTAACATATACTCCATGTAGTTAGAGTCTAACATATAGTCCATGTAATTAGAGTCTTAACATATAGTCCATGCAGTTAGTCTAACACATAGTCCATGTAATAAGAGTCTTAACATATAGTCCATGTAGTTAGTCTAACATAAGAGTCCATTCAGTTAGAATCTAACATATAGTGCAGGTAATAAGAGCTTAACACATAGTCCATGTAATAAGAGTCTTAACATATAGTCCATGTAGTTTAAAGTCTAACATATAGTCCATGAAGTTAGAGTCTTAACATATAGTCCATGTAATAAGAGTCTTAACATACAGTCCATGCAGTTAGTCTCACATATAGTCCATGCAGTTAGTCTAACATATAGTCCATGTAATAAGAGTCTTAACATATAGTCCATGCAGTTAGAGTCTAACACATAGTCCATGCAGTTAGTCTAACATATAGTCCATGTAATAAGAGTCTTAACATATAGTCCATGCAGTTAGTCTAACATATAGTCCATGTAATAAGAGTCTTAACGTAGTCCATGCAGTTAGTCTAACACATAGTCCATGTAATAAGAGTCTTAACATATAGTCCATGCAGTTAGTCTAACATATAGTCCATGTAGTAAGAGTCTTAACATATAGTCCATGCAGTTAGTCTAACACATAGTCCATGTAGTCAGTCTAACATAGAGTCCATTCAGTTGGAGTCTAACATATAGTCCATGTAATAAGAGTCTTAACACAGTCCATGCAGTTAGAGCCTGGCAGATGGTCCACGCGGCTGCTGCTGGGAAACGGTCGCGTCCATGAATCAGTGATGCACTAGCTGACTTGGAGGTCTTAGCTGCTCTCTGCTTCTCTGTCTCTCTCCCCCAATAACTTGTACTGTCATCCCCGGAAGCATTTTGAAGACCACCCGCCTTCAGTGATAAACGTCAAAAGCATGTAAGTAATTAGAATTTCGCCCAGAGGATTAATTCAAAGGGAAAGAGCAATTAGCGGAGTGTGACTGACAAGTCGCTGATGCTGATAAGAATTCACCCGAAAGCTGGAACCATCATGAGCTATAACTGGCAGCCTCGGATCCACGGATAGTGAAGCCGGCTGCTCTGTACAAGCAGTTTAACGGACACGTGTGATTCAGCAGACACGCATGCGGTGCCAGGAGTGGATGCTCTGCTGGGGGCTGGGATTCCAAGAGCTTGAAATTCAGGACATAGGATATACTTACATTTAAATGGTATTTGAGGGACAGTTTCCAATAATACGCCCAGTGTGTTATGCTTCAACCCCCAGAAGGATTTTTCAGTTAAGTACCTTGAAAAATAATGAGGTAACTTTTAAAAGTATAAAAAATATACCATGTTTTCTGTTCCGTCTTCGGGGACATTCCGGATTGTGTCATAAATGGATCTATTGCTCTACAAATACTCAGGACATTATTTCAAAATGTATTTTCTACTTAAAAATTAGTGAATCCTATGTTTTCTAACTTTCCAGATAGAAACAAAGTTTATATAAGCAGATTCCTAAGAAGCCATCTCTACTGGAAGAGAAAGACACGGAAAGAAAAAATCATTACGCAGACAAGAGTCACGATAAAGAATATATAAGCTGGGGTGTAGTCCATATAAAGCCCAGGGACCTGGCCTCCTGACCTAGGACTGGGGGGAAAAAACCAGTGTGAACAACTAAAGAAATAAAAAATGCTCCCTCCTCCTCTCTTTTTCTGTCTACCTGCCTTCATTCCTGCCCGTTTCTTTCTTCTAAAAATAAATAAACAAATAAAAAAAAAAAAACATATAGAAGAGAGAGAAGTAGCCTTCCCTTCTAGTAGGAGATTGTTTTGAGGGACTGTCGCAGAGGGTACGGAAAGAATTCACAGGTGTGGTGTTGCCTGAGCAGGGTTGAGGCAATAAACAGGCATTTACCAAGAGGGCAAGGAGGGAAAGAATTCAAAGTAGAGACAGTGTTGTATGTTCAGAGGATTATAGCTAGTTTAGTATTGCTCACGGTCCCACTGAGGCAGAGCTGAGGGAAGTAAGAAGCCATCAGGGGCTATATCATGTAACATTTTTCCTTGTCAAACAAGTTTTATTCCATGGAGTTGATGGCGAATCAGCAAATGCCTTTAAATAAGGAACTAATATGGTGAGAGTTGTTGAGAAAAGAAAAGCTTCCTGGTGGCTTAAGAGTTAAGTCCACTAGATTGAGTCCAGATACTTTCAAGGACCATGGTTCACTACTGGGAGGGGGGCCCGGGGCGTAGGCGGTGGGAATAACCAAGATAAACAACTAAACAAAATGCTTTCCTCCTCTCTCTTCCTGCCTACTTGTCTCTGCTTGCCTTCAGTCCTGCCTGCAACTTTCCCTTAAAAAACAGAAAGAAAAATATTTTTTTAAAAAGAAGTCAGGATGTTCTAAGTAGGGCCATTTTAAGTGTATTTGTTTAATGACAATGTTCGACTACCCTTGCTCTGTGAATGAGGCTGAAGATGGAGGACTCACGGCCTACTTCTTTCTTTTTTAGTATTATAACTCTCATATTCTCCAAAACAAAAGTAGAAATTGTTCTAGAATAACCTTAATTCCGTTCACTTATTTCCTTCTTCTTTTTCTTCTTAAATATTAACAATGGGCTGCATAAGAAGAATGGAAGAATGGTGATGGTAAATGGTAGCATCCATTTTGCTTCTCCCCTCATTTTAAACCTTCTCTACAGCATGGGAGTTGTTGGTGCTGTGAAAAAAAATGAAATTAAGAGGTCATCTGCAGTGCTTATCTTAAGATTTTGTTCTAGTCCTTTATGCCACCAAACCTCTGTTTGTGTTTTTATAAATATTAGAACTCTTACTAGTTCATATTAGAAGAATGAATTGAGCTTCAGCTGTTTTCTCTCTCCCTCCCTCTAAGAATGTACAAGTCAAATATCCAGAAGGTAAACAATTAAAGAGGGAAGCTAAGAATAATCAAGATTCGACGGTACATGTATTCTAACAGTTGATTTATTTACTATTTGTGATTCCTCCTGGACTGAGCCTATTGCGTTGGGGTGGGAATCAGAAAGGGCTCTCTGGATGAAATGCAATGAATTAATCTCATGTCTTCTTAAAAACAAATAATTTCTTTAAGTGATTTTCTTCTTAAGACCAAAAAATTCTTTGAGTTGGCTTTCTGATGAGGAAAATCAGAGTACGATTATATCAATGCTTCTCAATTCTACTTTGCGTGAGATTCACCCAGGGTGGTCCCAAAATACACAGCTTTCCAGATCTGAGGATTTAGTACATTGGTTGAGCTTATTGACAAGTTCATCACACTGGCCAGACTGAACTCTGCCTTGCCACTGACTAACATAAGTGACCTTGAACAAGTTCTGTCAGGTCTGCAGTATCTCATTTTTTCATCTGTAAAGCAGGGAAACAATAACTGTATGTACTTTGTATTGTCCCTGGAAGGGTAAAATGATACGATGGTTTCAAAAACAAGTGTATTTTCTGTCTCATACTAAGCATTCAACAGATGCTATATATTATCATTTGCATAGCCCCTGGGTATGCATGGACCGTTGTGTATGTGTGGTCCTACAGGTTTGATGCTCAATAAATATGTTCCTAAAATAAAAGGAAATGAAAACTGAAGCTTTTATTTTAAGAAACTTTTTCTTTGTCCTCAGATCTAAAATTCTTTTTTAGCCCAGCAATTACTTTGCCCAAGAAAGGTGGCATATGGGTACTGTTTAAGTATTGTGTTCCATCTTTGCTCATGTTTTAAAGTAAAAAATACAATTAAATGATAAAAGTCCCACTAGTGGCTTTCCCTGGTGGCCCGGTGGTTTAGTTGACCGGGAGCAGCCCACATATTTCCCGAGGTCCCGGGTTCAACACCCAGGCAGGGGAAATAACCAAGATGAACAACTAAGTAAAATAAAGCACTTCCTCCTCTCTCTTCCTGCCTGCTTGCCATCATTCCTGCCTGTACCTTTCCTTTAAAAAACAACCAGAACACCCATTAGAGTGGATGAGCTGAGAGACCAGGAACTGTCTCAGGGACTCTGCAGGCGGGATCCAGCCTGCCGCTAAGTAATAATGCTAACCTAGGCTTGTATCTCCATTTTACCTCACACGATGTCTGCCGTGAAATTCTCAGATTCACTATCATCACAATTGATTTGAATTAAAAACAAACAAACAAACAAACAGAACAAAAAACTAAACAAAACCAAACAGCAACAATACTCCATCCCTGTGTTGTTGACCAGAGAATCGGACAATGTTTAACTTTTAAAAGGTTGGAAAATCAGGGCTAGCGAAAACGGAATTAACTTCTACCACCCATTAGTGCACTGATCAAAACATTCACACACTCTGAACTTGTATTTTTCGGGAGAAGGGGATCCCTCGCCGAATATACCGCTCGTGATTCTCCCTGGGGTGCTTAATTGAGAGGGGTTATCAGTTTCGTACCCGCAGGGAGGAAAACACCTCGGAATCTCTGGAGGTGGCCTCCTAGAAAGATCGCTGCGAGGGGAGGAGCCCTGATTGTCCTGGAAGAAAAGCATGGCCCCATCCGGGAAGTCACGGCTCGCCCGGGAGGCTGGGGCTGGCGGCGCTGGAGGTGGCAGACGCGAGCGCGGCCACGCTCTGCGCCGAGGCCTGCGAGGGGTCTCAGTGTGGGTGCCCGTGAAAGACGCGCGGCTGCACCGACGCGCGTGGGCGCTGCGCGCGCTCCGCCGCGCCAGGGTGCGGGGCTGAAACCCACCAGGGCCGTCCCCGCCGCGTGGGCGCGTCCGACGCCCGCGGTCTGCTCGCTCACTGCCGGGAGGCACTGGGGCCCGGGCGCCCGGGGCCTTGCCGGGCGCGGCAGCCCCTCCCCTCGGGAGCCCGCGCTTCCGCCCGAGACCCGGCAGCGGCCGTGACCGTGACCGCGCCGCGCCGCGCCTTCCGCCTGCGCCCGGGAGCCACCGCCGCCCTCCTCCAGCGCCCCTGCGCACCGCGCCCACAGGCCGCGGGGAGGGGGAGCGCCCGGGGTCCGGGCTGCTGCCACGCGCGGGAGACTCTCGGATCGCGACGCAGGGAGGGGTCCGCCAGTCGGCGTGTCACTCCCTCCGGGGATGGGCCACCCGGCACCTGCGACCGCTTGGGAGCGGGGATTTGGCAGGGCCTTGGCCGGCGGCGAGCTGGGAGGGGGACGAGAGCTAGCGGAGCCGCCTTCCTCTCCCCGACTCGCAGCGACACCGGAGGGCCGACCCCCTGCGCTGACGGGCGGGACCGTAGGAGGGGGCCGACTGGATCCCGGATCTCCTGCTGCCCGTGGCTGTTTGGGGGCGCCAACACTAGCTCTGGGCGTGTAGTGGGACATTTCCGTTGTCGTCCCGAAGACCCTCCGCCGGGGTTGTCTTCCCGCTTAAAGTCTGGTGTGGAAGCCGATTCTCCGTCCTCTTGGCCCTTCCTTCCCTTCCTCCTCCCCGCCGCCCCGCTCACCTTCGTTCATCTTTCTCGCCTTCTTCCCCAAAGGGCCAAGACAGATATGGACATGAGTGAACAAGTTAGGAAACTGCAAAGTGTGCGTGTATCGGGAGGGGTGGGAGAAAAGTGGGAAAATGAAATAAGGAATAGCTATGTAACAACAACGCCTAGACACGCACTCGCAGCCTGCTAGCAGGCTCGGCTACGTCCAAGTGGAGAAAATTTCCCAAGTACAGCCATCCGTGGTAGCCCCGGGCATCTGGAAGCTTCCTTCGCAGTATTTTTCACTTTCGCGAAGCAGACTCAGGTTCAGTAACATGCGGCTAGGAGGCCATACCTGGGCACATCCGAGGCCGCTTCCTAGGGGTGGCCTTTGTCACGACCTCTGCGGCAGAGGTCAGTGGACTCTGCTCAAGGAGTATTACGAGTGGACAGGTGCTTCAGAGGCTGGAGATGACACCATGCTGTGCTGTATGGACACTGAGGGCAAATGCTTTTCCTAGGGTGCGGTGGGCGGCGGACGAGGAGGGAGGAAAATAGCAGCAGAACCTTGGATGTTTCCTGAATCGCCCCCCCACCCCGCCCCACCAGTCCCGCCCCTCCCCGAGCTTCACCGAAGCAGCGTCAGATTCCTCCTCTCCATCCAACCTCCTCTTTAGCCCCGGCGAACTGCATTAAACGCGGCAGTCGGAGCGGAGGGTCTGCGCAAAGCAGGCTTTCCCAGAGTCCTCGAGCAACTGCGTAGTCATGGAATATTCTTTTATTTCCAGAGGCCCTTGGCAGTTGGTTCTAACCGGGTGCTTGTTCGCTTCACCACCGATAGGGGGCAGCAGATGCTCTGCGATGCCCCGGCGACGCGCAGGAAGAGCGCCCGGTTGGCCCAGGGAAACCGGGTTAATTGAACGTTTGGGGTAGAAGGCAGGACGTATCGCCGCTACGTCCTCCGTAGCAGCTTCCGGGCCTCGGGCCTGGGACCTCGGACCCTGGCGCCTGGGGGCTTCCCTTTTGCAAGAGAGGAGCGAGTTTTCCGTACAACTTAGAGAGTCTGTAAACTTAGCCCACAGCAGGAGTAAATTCAGTTGTATGCAAATGTGATGATGAATAAAACCTACAGGCATTTAAAAGTGTCACAGAATCGATCGTACCTTTGTTTTCTAAGTTGTCTCAACGGAATTTCAAAGCAAGGCTAGCACAGTCTTTTAGGATAGTTGGGCTAAATTGTTTTGAATTTTAAAGGGGCATCTTTCATTAGAAGTTGCGAACTGCTGCTGACCCTGACTACTGAGGCAAATATTCCCACGCAAACTAGGGAGGTTGGCTGGGAGGACATCTGCCAGGGTACGTGTGTATGATCGCAGGAAGAAGTCCGCTCTGCAGCGGCTTCCCAGAGCTGGGAGCTGGCAGCTTGGCTTGGTCCAGAAAGAGGTTACCCAAGGGTCGAATTTTCCTCAACACCCTCCTCTCTTGGTAGCCTGAGCCCTCAGAGTTTACAGAATTCTCAAACAGGTATCTCTACTCCAAAACCGTATTTCCTCAGAATGAGCACTTTTTCTAAATGAAAAATGTACTTGTGTTGTTGGTGGTAAACTGAATGTATTATATGCAGGTGTTGATTTACAGTTACGCACACCGTAATGCTATGTTATGATGCAAAGTTCCTCCAATACATTTTTTAAAAAGGAAATATTGAGAAAAGCCAAAATTTGTCTAAATTGGAAGATTTTGCATTTCAGACAGTGGAGCTGGTGAAAAAAATTACGCTTGGGTAGCAGTATTTTTTTTTTTTTTTTTTAAGAAGAGAAAAAAAATCAATGTAAAAATTTAAGACTGGCTATTAAGTTATTAACTTTTTAAAAATTATAGCTTCTAAGTTTTTGGAATGAAAAAGTATGTAAGAGCAGCAGGGTTGTACCCTTTCTCTATAAATCTCCAAGTTAATCTCTGAGATACCTTTGGAAGGTAGAGTAGAATAACAGTTTTTACTTTATCATGGCACAATGAGCAGATGTTATCATTTTATTAAAACTGTGAGCAAAACCTATTGATGAAAAGTTAGTTTTGACAGTAACAGTTTCTAGAAATGAAGACATAACTACTGAAGAAGGGAAGAATTTCGTTAACATAGAAAGTCCGTAACATGGTGTAAGAATACAGAATATTCCAAAATAATGATGACTGCTAATTAAAATAGGGTACAATTTGAAGGAAACTATTAACTTTGTATTTGACAGGAACGGGGAGAAATTCAATTAAAAAGAAGGAAAGAACTGATTTATGGGCCAGGTAGGGTGTATCCATATTGGGTTCAAAATCTTAAGAGCGACCCAATGCTCAGAGGTCTTTGTGACTGGTTAGTTCAGAGGGGTTTGTGACTAATTATTTCTACAGCTGTTGAATCTGATCTGCTCACCATGCCATCTGAGAAGCTCTTTGTATCTGAAGATGAACCTGAACACTAAGTTCATCCAGAACCAATGCTATTTACTTTCACATGTGTGTATTAAGCAGTTGCACGCTGAACAGGGAAACTTGTTTCATCCAGTGTTTTAAAGGTAGCCAGACCATCTACAAAAGGTTTCTGTGAAAAAATAAATTGTTTCAAATTGACAGTATGAAACATTGATAATTGCAACTTTAAAAATTTATATTGATGTGGACTACAATTTGGTTTATTTACTTAATAATGACAGTGATCATACTGTATCCCACTAACAGCTATGCAAGGTGGATTGCATTATTTCCATGTCACATACTATAAGGAAACTAAGCTTCAGAGAGTTTAAGGTACTTGATCAATGTTACATAGCTGTTAACAGCAAGGCCACCTGGTGATTCTAGTACTCAGGCCATTTCCACTGTTTTGCTGCAAATCCTAAGACTGTGGCATATCCTTATATGGGACACACATTTTTGACTTCCAGATGTTTGGTGACTGCAAAAACCGACAAATCACTTCTATCATAATATGAGGGACCAAAAACTAAAGACAAACAGACTATATGCCACACAGGATTTCCAGCTCAAGTTTCTGTATCCCAATTTATGGAAGTAATAGTGGGTAGAGAGGGAATCCACACCTTAAAATTTCAACAATCTAAACAGAAATTGCATGACTGCTACAAATGGATGAACTAAAATTCCCTTGTTTTTGCTTTACCTGGCATTATGTGGCTACAGAGCTAAAGGGTTAATCTAAAATAAGACAGTGAATTAACTGTGGATAAAAGCAGCTTGTTTTCCAGACAATGTCTTTAATTACATCAGTTCACGGAAGGTTGTAAATGATAATATTAAAAAGGAGACTTTGGGCATGAAAAGGAACCACTGACACATGGAACTATCTCATAATAAGGCTAGCTATTTCTATATTAGTTATTAGTTCTACCACTTAATAATAGGTCTTTGATTATAAAGGAGTTTTGCTTTATAATTTGCTATAACATTTGGGAATTTTATATTGCATTTCTACATGTATAATGCATTGTGACGTGAAGAACATGAATGTAAATTGGTCATATTTAAATAATCAACAGCAGCAGACCCTGGTGGAGTAGCAGTTGGGTGCAGTCCACATATGTCCCAAGGTCCTGGGTTCACATCCCAGGGACTGCTGGAACAACCAAGATGAATAACTAAATAAAATAAGTAAAATGCTTCTTCCCCCCCTCTTTTCCTTTCTGCCTGTCTTTGCTGACCTTCATTCCTACCTGCATTTTTCCTTTAAAAACAAAAATGCATACATACATACATACTACCATTCATTGGGGCCTGGAGGAAGGGGGATATTTGGAGATTTTGCAATAACTAATCCCTGATTCCTCCTGATTGCTTCCTTTTCTCTAGCCCAGCAATTCTCAAATATTTTGGTCTCAGGGCCTCCGAAAATTTTTATTTCTGTTGACTGCATCTACTGATATCCATTGTGTTAAAAATTAAATGGAAGAGATGTTTAAAAAATTAATTTATTGCTTAGCTATAATAATGAAAGTTTATCACATATTAACATAAATGACATTTTAATGCAATATAGCAGTGTTTCCACCAACCCTGAGAAAAATGTTTTGCATTTTGAAAATTTCTTTCATTTCTGGATGGACTTAATATGTAGATGATTGTAAGGAGCTGAATTCTTACATTTGCTTCTGCAATGTATCTATGGTGATGGTGGTTTGATGTATGTGAAGAAAAAATGGCCTCAGAGAGGATATAATTAGAAAAGGAAGGAATATTTTTATAGTTTTTTTTTTATGTATTTGTGGGTATTCTTTGATACTATTTCAGCATTCTTCAAATGGTACTTTTAAAAAAGTGAGTTACAATGTAGAATTTATTTATTTAATTCGTAACTTTTTAAATTTAGTTTAACTGGTTTGTAAGTATTTCCTATTTCCCAGTTCACATTGAGACACATTCTGAACAAAATTATTGTAAAATTAAATCCCATGTTGAAATTATTTTATTTCTATTCTCATTGAACAATGAAAATAGAATTGTGTTCCAATATGAGCTGTGATATGTATGAATTTTACTTATTTTTTTAAGTTAATCCTTCCACCCAGTTCTGGGTTTCAAACCTGGGTCCATGGGCTTTATATGGCTTATACCTTAGATACTAAGCATAGAAGTATGTCAAAATTAATTTTTATTGACATATAATTGACATGTAACACTGAGTAAATGTAAGGTTTCTTAAGGTTTATTTGACATGATACAATGTGGAATTTAAATCCATATCATATTTTTTTTTCATACTCCGTTACATTGAAACTCATTGGTCTATTGAATGGAGATTTTTTTTCAGGGGGGCATTTGTATCATTATACCCTGGTCATGTGGAAACTATTAGTTTACTGAATTATGTAAATATTTCAAATGTTAACTCATTTTATCATAATATCAAAAATATATCCATTAATTTGATCTCTGTTTTATTAGGAAAACATTTACATAATAGGATACACATTTTCCAAAATTACAATTTTCACTGGTAAGCTCAAATTTTGTCACTGCAAGAAATGCTTTGTTTTCCTTAAAGCAACAGGCTCATTTTGTGTATCTCTGAAAAAAGGAAATCTGCCAAATACTCAATAATAATCTAACCATAGTCTGTCAGTTGTTCTTTCAAACAAACATGCTACACCATGAAAAAAGTGGCTTGTTCAGCTTGAAACTCACTTGTAGCAGCAATTTTCCTCAAGACAGGCATTGTACTTCTGTACATATCAGAAGCACTGTATGTATTCCCTCCACTTTATCCTACAGGATATTTACAAGGTATGCCCTAAAGAGTTAAGACTTAATAAAATTAATCGATATTTACTGTTTATCAAAGAAATTCTTATGTGAAAGTTTCTCCTCTTCTTCCTCTTCTATTTCTTACAAGTGTGTGGTGAAAAATAGTAATTCTTAAATGAAAAGTGTCTCCTCCGCTTCCTCTTCATCGTCCTCTTCTATTTATGTCTGGGGTGAAAAACAGTGATTCTTAAGTAAAATCATCTCCTCTGCCTCTTCTATTTCTTGCCAAGTGTGTGGTGAAAAATAGTGACTATTACTAGTTTGATGTCACCGACTTGCTTTGTGCTAAAGCAAACACAGTTTTACCCACTATCAGTGAAAACATCACCACAGTGATAGAGTCAGGTAACATCTTGATATTCTCATGAGAATCGTTTTAATCTCAGAATTCCTGAGAGAGTTTTGGGGACTTCCAAGGGTCACTTTGAGAACTACGGCCAAGGACAGTGGTTCTTTGGATCGCTCACTTGGGACTTACCTACTTGTTGCTTTATATTAGTTATCTCTGCTGTCTACAAATCTAATCTCCTTGATTAGGCACTGGATCATTTATGTAGTTGTATCCTGACAGCTGCTGGAGAGCCTGATATTCAGTAGAGTTAAAGTTTGTTGGTAATTGTTGGACTGACAAATAGGAATTAGTGGCGCTTATATACTCTTAAGTTATCACATACAGATCTTAGTTAGTTTTGCTTTTTACTTACATTATAATGTGAGGGTGATGTTTTTGTGAGGATGTGTTAAGTGAGGATTATTTACTCAGAAGGCGGAAAAGAACACGATGTTAGAATTTTCACAAACAGATAACATGACTGGCAGCCATGTTTGCATGTGTTCTGTTTTGATATTCATTGCTAGTACTCAGAATACACCTTCACATACCCAGTGTTAAGAATTCAAGTCCAGTTCATGAGGCATTCAACATACTGCAATCACTAACAGCACCAGAGAAATGACTTCTAACAATAAAAGTCTTGTCCCATTTGCATGAAGTTGAAAAGTACAGCTAAGCTTTGGATAGTTCATTAGTTCCACAGCTTCAGGTCATGCCAACTTCTCAAATTATGTTAGGAAATTCTGTTGTCTGGCCACAAATCTGTCTACTATAAGTAACAAAATAACTGTATTTTGCACTCTTCACATTCTCAGCCTCTGCCATTAGAAATTGTGTTGTAGTAGAATCATTCCTGAATCCAGTATGAGGAAGTGAAACTGAACAGGCAATTTATAGCTGCAAGCAATACTTCATTTTCAGTATGGGATATTACTTCCCCTTTTGTAGATCAATTTCCTGACAATAACTCACCACACATGTAATTCAGTGATGTTAAACACAGACCGAGAAAGTAGGTAAAGATCCACACTGTGCATTCTTTGAACATGGTTCAGATTTAGACATAAACATGTTGAGTAGTAAATGTGTTTAGACCTGTTCCCCATAAACTAGTACATCCAATATTTCCCTAGTAATCCCTTCCAGGAAGAAAGGTATCTAGTCAGGTAGCCACATGCAATATGTGGCTAGTGCAATTGAGGAAATTGATTTTTAATTTTGTTTAATTTTAAGTCATATAACTTTAAATTTGTACACATTCTCAATTAAGTGCTAAGAAAATTTAATTATGTTTGGAAAACTTGGATCCATTAACCTACTTTTTTCAAGGGCAAAATTTATGAAATCTAAATACTGATTAAGTATTTTCAATGAAAATTTAGCAATTAAATTTGAGCTCTGCTGCAAATGTAAAATTTATATCAGATTTCCATGACTTAATAAGATGAAAGGGATAAAATCCTTGAATAATTGTTCTGCACTGATTACATGTTGAAATGATAATATTCAGCTTAAATAATATCTATTATTAAAATTAATTTTATAGTTTCCTTTTACTTTGACTCCCAATAATGAAAAATTATATATTTGATCCTGTTCCCAGATGGAGGAATGTCACTTCTTCCCTGCAGGCACAACCAAAAAACTCACGTATTTAATAACTATGACCTGTGAAAAGAAATGGAACCAAAATCTTCGTAGGGAAGACACATATCTTCAAAAATGGTGGGAGAATTTGGTGGAGGTGGAGAATATATATGTATATGAGGAATGGGGAACCTTTGTATATGAGTTTATTTTAATGTGTAAAAATAAAAATAATTAATTTTAAAAAATGGTGGGAGAAGCTGGTCTGTCTTGAGGTCACACCACCCTAATTTGTGGAACCCCTGGGATGCAGGGACAGATCAGTGAAAACAACACTTCCCCAGAGCTGAAGGGCTTCTTCCCTCAGCAGGTAGCCCTATACCTGACATTCACTGACTGAACTAAAACCTCCAGGTGGAGGAGTGAAAAGAGGTCTTGCTTCCTTGTGAACAGAATCACTGCTTCTGCCCAGTGCCAGCACTGGAAGCAGACATTGCAGGAAAGTTTCACAGAAAATGCTTACCCTCTCCACCATTTGCACAGGCTTGTGTGGAAAGGATGGTGCTCACAACTGTCCTTCAGTGTGCTGCCAGAGACAGTGAAGTGAGCATTACCCCTGCAGTGAGATAATTGATTCCCAGCAAGAGCATTCCATTCTATCCCTCTCACAGGGAAAATAATGGGAAGGGCTCCATCAAAATGGCAGTTCCCACCAGCCTGGGGCTACAGCTAAACAGCCTCTCTATCTGCTTGGTACTTCCAGAAATGTCACCCAGGACTTGCTTACAGTCTCCTTCTGGGACTGCTGCTCTGGAGCAAAGAGGATTTTCACTGGGGATTGTATTTGATTAGGAGTGAACCCAGGTTCTTTCACCTGTGACTTTTGATGGCCCACTTGTGGACTGGGCCCACAACTCTTGTGTTTCTCTCCTTGTGCCTTGTTGTTCATGCCCATGACTCTGGGGGAAATCTCTACATTTCTTACCCCAACTCCAACCGTATAGGCTAACTCTGAGGCCTCAACACAGGCATGTACTTTAATGATCTCTTTAACCACTTTGAACATCTTCCAAAGTAATTATTGTTGAAACTGAATAAATAACTGAATAGTATTCCATTGCATGTATATATCATTACTTATTCTTACCTCCCCATGATTATTCTTGCATATGAATTTCTTTTACATCATAATCATTTCCCTTGGGCATATAGGATTGTGTCCTAAGGAATCGCAAAATCAAAGGATAAAAGCATTAAGACTGTCAAATTGTTACCCAAAAAGGCTGTATATGAGAGTAGTATTTTTGCAATATAGGATTGGGCATATAGGATTGTGTCCTAAGGAATTGCTAAATCAAAGGATAAAAGCATGAAGACTTTGGATAGACATTGTCAAATTGTTACCCAAAAAGGCTGTATATGAGAGTAGTATTTTTGCAACACCTTTTCTAAAACTGGGTATTATCATTTAAATATAACATTGAACATTAAAAAATATGTATGAAACAAGACTCTTTCATTTGAGTTGTCTGTTCATGATCCATGCTTGTTTGTGCTCTATATTTATCTCTTCTTATTATTTATAAGAATCTTCATATGTAAGAATATTAAATCTTTACTTGCCATTAAAGGTGAAAATGACTTTTCCAAAGTTCACTATTTGCCTTTCTATTATGTTTATGCTTTTAACAGAGATACTTTTCATTTCTGTTATTGACTTTTTGTTTAATTGTGGTTTCCTTATCTTCTGAGTTAGAGTTCCCTGTGTGGTGTGTGGTGTGGGGGAACCAGTGTGAACAACTAAATAAAAATAAGATAAAGTGCTTCTTCTTCCTCCTCTCTCTTCCTTCCTGCCTATTTGCTAATTGCATTTTTTTTTTTTTTAAAGGACAGGTTTAGGCAGGAAAGTAAGCAGGCAGAGAGAGGAGGAAGAAACTTTTATTTTATTTATCATTTTATTTTATTTTATTTTTATTTATTTAGTTGTTTATCTTGGTAGTTCCCCCTTACCCTGATTGCTAATCCAGGTCCTGGGGATGTATGTGAACTATGTCCAACAGATTTGTGTGCTAAGCCACCAAGGTGAGCCTAAATTCTTTTTTTTAAAAGAGGAAAGAAGCAGGCAGGAAGGAAGGCAGGTATACAGATAGGAAGACAGTGGACTTGACTTAACTGCTAAGTCACCAGGATGCACCATGTGCTAAATTCTTATCAGTATTACATTCTCTTTGTTTCTGCCCCATTTTTCTGTTCTTTTTACATTGAGATTTAAATTTACACAATTTGTAAATTAATCTGTGGGCAAATAACATATTTGTCAAATTAATTTAGAGATGATCGTATATATCCTTTCTAATTGGACTTCGCAATTAATGTTTTATAGATTATTTGTGACATTTGACAGTAATATTACTTAAAAAAACAAACTAAGTTTTTGCAATGTACTTACTGGTATTGTCTTATAATAGGGAATGGATTTTGAATATAGTAAAAGAAAAAAAGACTATATACATTATTTATAGGACAAAAGAAAGTGGCAACTTACAATGGACTTTCTAAGGAAGAAAAGATAAACTAATGAAGTGAGGAGGCAGATTGAAATAAGACAAGGAAAAAAACATGCAAAAGGAAAAGCAAAAACATTAAATCAAGAGCATATTTTGGAAAAGAGAGCTAAACTTGTAAAAGAAAAAAAAACAGATGAAAGAGAAGACAGAGAATTTTTCTGTCAGTGGAAACATTCAATTCAAGCACAAGAAAGTTGTCACAGAAATGGTTTGTATTTTTACATTAACCCATAAATGAGAATCAAGAATGTAATGGGGAGAATGCTTTTATTTCAGAAGCTTCAATTTAATATATTTAAATAAACATTTTCATTCTAAAACTTACAAATTGTTTTTGGAACTACTTTTTTTGAAATGAATTTCCTAGATTTTCTATTTTATTATTTGAAAATAAATGCTTTTTGAGAGCGTTTTTTTTTTATGCTTTATAGCTTAAATGCCTGAAAATTCTTGCTCTTATGAAGCCATTTTTATTTGATTGATGATAGTGAATTCTCTTCTGTTTGTTACTGTAATACTTAGTTGTTTGGAGAAAAAAATCACTAGTAAGGCAAAAAGTATGCAGAAATATATTGCATATATATATATATATATACATGAAAAATAACAGAGTGTCTCACATCTAAATTTTAAAAAAGCGTGTTTTGGATTTAAGGGTTCCTACAGAGAATGCAATAGCTGATTCCCATATTTCTGCCTGAAGGTGGCAGTATTTCAGTGACTAAAACAGCGACTACAAGTAACCACCAAGAGCTCTGAGAGTTTTATGAAGGTGTCATTTTGTGACTTGAATGTACCGGTGGCAAAACTTTTCTGTTTCTTGATTTAAATTATGAGCCAATAGGGACACATTCTGCCGGTCTTCTGATCAAAGGCAACTTAGGTCGAGGACTCTGGAGGAGAAGGGGGAAAATTTATGCTGGCATCGTGAGTTGAGAGAAAGAAGGACAGGAAGAGAGAAAACAAATATGCTATTACATTTAAAATTGCATTCAACCAGCAAATGTAAATAGATAGGAAGCAGAATAATGTGTTTTAGGATTTTTAGCTTCCATCTTTATGGATGAATGACTGTTTAATTCATATTGTTATTTTTCTTAAGAGACAAACAAAAATGTCCAAATGTTTGGTAGATTTAATGACTACGTAAACACAACTTTTATTTTTGTCAGTAACTAACATATTGCCAAAAGGAATAAAAGCACTAACACGTTTTGGATCAAGTACAATGGAAAGAGTGAGTTTTACGCGTTTTAAGAAGGAAATTCTAAGAGGAACATATAAATGTGTATATAGGCATTAACACACATAAGGAAAAATAGATACAAAAAGCAATAAAAGTAAAGCACAGATGAGCAAAACTGATCTAAAATTTGTCAACTGGTGATAGTATTTAATTTTATTATATTTGATAACCAATATGCACTAACATTATTGATTATTTTTAGGAATTAATGATTTAGCTTGATTGATTAAGGTCACATTAAACTAATAACGGAGTGGTTGATTTGTAATATTCTCTAGTGCTTAAAATACCTGTATTATAATTCTTACAAAGGAATTTGAAATCACAAAGCCCCCAGGGATCATGAGAATTGCAGTCCTCTGAAATCTGTTAACGGGTGGAAACTGATCTTGGGCTGGCAGCATTATATTTTATTCAGTTTGCAATGTTTTTAAAACGTCTTGAAGATAGAAGATTTCTCCTTCAAAAAGTTAATCAATTGAGTGTTGTCCCAAAACACCTCAGTAGAATTATAAATGCTTTTGGCACACTCTGGTGACTCAGTGGTTAAGTCTGCAGCTCCAGATGGCATAGTCCATCTAAAGCCCAGGAAGTCAGGTTCTCTGCCTGGGACAAGAGGGAACAACGGACATGAACAACTAATGCATGAATGGATGCTGCTTCTTCCTCTTTTCCTGACTGCCCGCTTGGCTTCATTCCTATCTGTTTCTTCCCTCTAAATAATTAAAAAATTATTTCTTTAAAAAATTATAAATGACTTTATGCATAAATTATGTCAATTTTAACTTTCCTGTCCTTTTGGTTCCAACTACAAAGTTCCAATTTATGTTGACACTCCGTTTATGAATATAGTGCCACAAAGGTTTTGCAGGTTTTGTAAGATCTCAATCTCTGCATTTCCAGGTACCATAGGCATGGTTTTTTCATTTATCCCAATTTCTAGTGAATTAATATGCTCGCCTCTTGAATCAAGATGTTTATTGGAATTTACCTTTCTTTTTTCTTTCTTCCTTTCTGTTCTATACAATTAGTATCTACTAGATTGATGTTGACTTTTTTTCCTGCAGATATTACCTTATTCTAATTATTTACATTTTTTTAAGAGGCAGCTTTAGATTCACAGCAAAATTGAGTAGAAATTGCAGAGAGTGGCTGTCAACTCCCTGGTTCCCACATGCATAGTTTCTCTCCTCCACGATTCATATTCACACAGGAACATTTGTTACAATCAATTAACCTGCACCCAACGGTCATTATATCCAGGGTCCATTGTTTACATTTTCTGTTGTGCAGTCTATGAGTTTTGAAAAATGCTTGGTGACATGTACCCAACATTGTAGAATATACAGAAAAATGTTGGCATCCTCAATATCTGTGCTATACCTTCTTAACCCCTGGCACCCACCAATCTTTTTAATGTCTCCATAGTTTTTTAACTTTATCAGAGTGCCATATAGTTAGAATCACATGGCATAAGTCACTTAATAACATACATTATTTACCACATGTCTTTTCATGGTTGGTAGTTCATTTCTTTTTAAAAATTAATAGTATTCCGTAGTCTGCATGCACCACAATTTTTGTTATTTATGATTAAAGCTGCTGCAAACATCTGTGTGCTTTTTTCACATGAACATAAGTAAATACCAAGTAGCATGATTGCTGAATCATACAGTAAACTGATGTTCAGTTTTGTCAAAAGCTGCCAGTCTCCCAAAAGTGGTTGTACTATTTTGCATTCTCACTGGCATTTACTGTTGTTAGTGTTCTGGATTTTGGCCTTTTTAATAGTATATCACGGTATCTAGCTGTTTCAATTGAGATTTCCTAATGACATATGATGTTGAATATATTTTAATAGAATAATAATTTTTTATTCTCACCATTTTCCTACTTTTGCTCAGCATTTCCTCTGTGAGATTTGTCTGTTGTTCTATGTATCATTCTTAGTTCATTCTTATTGCTATGTAGTATTCCTTTGTATAATGTATGAAACCTTGTGTTTATCATTTTCCTGCTGAACATTTAGAGTATTTCCATTGTCTTGCTATTGTGAATAAAGTTATTAGACACATTCTTGTATAACTCCTCTGTTACAGTCATAGAATTTCATGTATCTAGGACAAATACATAGGGATCAAATTACTGTGTCAAGAATAGACATCAATTTATAGGAAACAGTCAAACATTAGACCAAAGTTCTTGTACAGTTTATATATTTTCTAGCAACATTTGAGAGTTCCTGTGGCTATATAGCCTTACCATCATTTAATAATGTAACTTTTGATTATATCCATTGTGTGGCTGTCTCTCACTATTTTTTAATTAATAAAATTTATTCTTAAGACTAGTTTGAGGTTCATAGCAATACTGACCAGAATATACATAGAGTTTTCATCGACCCTTTTCTCCACATATGGTTAACATTCTCCATTATCAACATCCTGCAACAAATAGGCTGTACATTTATTATCATCAAGGAACCTACAATGACACATCATTTATCATCCAAATTCCATTTCTTATATTAGAATTACTCTTCATATTGTACATTCTTTGTTTTTTGACTCACAATGTGCATATGTATACATGCATGTATGTATATATATTCCCTACACATTATATACATATATACATAAGTCAATGTAATCAAATATATTATTATTTTGAACAGACTTATCTGTTTGAGCAATCAAGAAAAAGATAAAGAGAAAAAATAAATTCTTTTTTTTTCCCTTTACTTACTCTTTTTCTGATACTCTTTCATGTGGATCCAAAATTTTGGAACTGCATCATTTTTGTTTTCTTTGAGGACTGCTTTTAACATTTTTTGCCAGGAAGGTCTACTGGCAACCAATTGCTGTAAATTTTGTTTGAGAAAGTTCTTGTTTCTCCTTCACTTTTGAAGGCTATTTTTTTTAAGGTACAGAATTCTAGGTTGATAATTGTTTTCTCTCAATACTTTAAATATTTTACTCTGTTCTCATACTCGTGCAGTTTCAGAGAAGAAATATAAGTTATGTGTTTTACACCCTCTCTGGATTTTTTAAAAAAATTTTGTCTTTATTTTTTATTTTATGTATTTTGAAAATGCTTACATGTAGTTGTTTTGGGTATTTATCTCATTTAGTGTTTTCAGAACTTTCTGGATTTGTGGTTTGATGTATATATGACATTAATTTGGACACATTCTGTCACTATTCAAACAGTTTCTCTTCTCTCTCTCTTTTTTATTTTTGGTCTCTTTCTGGTATTCCCATTTCATGTATGCCATATTTCTTGTATTTGTCCCACAGTTCTTGGATAGTCTGTACTATTTTTTTCCATCTTTTTTCTCTACTTTTCAATTTTGGAGATTTCTATTGTGATATCCTCAAGCTCAGAGATTCTTACTCATGATCAGTGTACTACACATCCCAGCAAAGGCATTCTTCAGTTTGGTTACATTATTTTTGATTTCTAGCATTTCTTTTTTGCTTTTTTTTTTTTTTTAAATTTCCATTTGTTTATCTTTGTCTGTTTGCTTTACATCTTGCTTACTTTCCCCATTAGAGCCCTAAGCATGTTAATGATAGCTGTTAGAAGTGACCGGATAATCCCAACATACTTGTCATATTTGCTGCTGGTTCTGAGGGCTGCTCAACCTTTTCAACCTGTATTTCCTTTTAATACCCAGTAGTCTTTTTTTTTTGAAATTTGGACATGATGTAGTGAGTGCATAGAACCACAATAACTAGGCCTTTGGTGGGATGGTTGTAAGGCTGGGGGGAGCAGAAACGTTCTATAGTCCTACAGTTAGGTCTAGTTTTTTGATGAGCCTGTGTTCCTGAACTTTGAACTTCACCAGTCGTCTCAATTTAACCCATCTCCCTTCTTAGGTGGGACAGGAAAACTAGAGGGACTGGAATTGGGTATTTTCCTTCTCCCCCATAGAAGACTATGGGAGCTGGAAAGCAGTATTTCCCTTCCCCAGATAGATTAAGCTCTGGTAAAACACTAGCAGGTATGCTCTAGTCAAAGAGCTTCCCCTGAGGGCAGGTCTTGTCAAGAACAGAAAGTTCAGGTATTTTTCAAGATGGTTACTTTCTTCTTCTACCTGACAGATGCCCAAGAGGATAAATTCTCTTATGATGGCTGTGAGGACCTGGTCAAGCTCCTGGAGGTGAAACTCACAAAACTGGGGGCCTCTTCCCCAAACTAGATCCCTTTGGAGTTTTAAACTCTTAGATGTGTCCCCAGGAAGCCTTCTGTAATTTGTCCATTTAGGTTTTCTTACCCCAGCACTGATCCGCCATGGGATGTAGTAGAGGTTCTGTTCCCGGGGAATATGTTCCTGTATGTTGAGATTCTCTCACTTTCTATCTCTCCAATTTTGGGTGCAGCGGTGCTCTATGACCTCACTTCTCTCAAGGATCTAAGAAGAGTTGTTGATCTTTCAGTTTATTCAGTTTTTTATTTGTTGTTAGAATGGAGGGACTTATGATGGACCAGAAAGCTCAAATTCTCTACTTTTTAATCACGAATATAAATCTACTATCAGAGAAGTTGAAACAACACCCAAATATTTTTAGATCTTTTTCTCTGAAATCTTTGAAAAAGTTTTGGAGAAAAACATTGCTATGGTACAGTATTTAAATTGTGTCCTGATACTGAAAACAAAAGAAGTACTCTGCGATTTCTGTTTTCGTGTTGGTAGGTAAAACTTGAGGTTGAAAAACTCTATTTTTCAATCACTCAATATCTAGGTATGGTTTTGTAGGTATTATGAGATGCTCATGTAGGTGCAACTTCAAACAGAAACAAAATGCACAATTGCCCCACGTCCCATGACTTCTCCCTAGCATTCTTACTATGAGTGTGGAACCTAGTTTGGTAGAAGGGAAATGATAAAATGATAAGTCAAGTTGACAACAGTTCTTTTTAATGTTCTTTCTTTGAAGTGTCATAAAGAGGTTTTTTTTTTAAGTTGTCAAAATACAAAATGTTCCTGAGCTATTAAATATTTCACCAGGGTGCTTTATTTTTCCACATGGATTATCATCTCAGAAAGCTCAGAAAATAATTTTTTCAGAGACTCTTGTTCTCTGTGACATTTATTCTTGGCAGTCAGAAAAGAAATATTTTCTATGCAATTCTCCCAACTTTGACTTTTTTAGAAAAATAGGTCCTTAATACCTTGTAGGTATTGGTTTATACTTTTAGTCATAGAATAATATGACTGGGTAAAGAGAAGATTCAGAAATGCTCTACAAGTTCACAAGTGAGTAATATTATCTTTGGTTGAAGGATAAAATAGAGGTTACAAAATTAATGGCTTTTGAAGAAATTAATGGTGTCGAAGACACTTGCCAGTATGTACCGATGAACCTAAAATGCTTCATGCCATAATATCTCATTATTTCATTTTAAAGCTATCCCAATTATGAAGTTAGTCATCATAACATCATTTATAACAGCAAAACATCTAACATTAAGGGAATAGGAAAAACCAAAATTTTTTTTTAGCATTTCAGTGGAAAGTCACACAACCTTTGAAATAACTATGAAAATGTTTATCTTTCATGCTATTAGTTTCATTATATTTTTTCTACTTCTTCTGCCAAAGGTAATTTCTTTCATCTATAAAATTTTACAGCATTTTTGAATATTATGTTCATCAGACTACAGAATTATGGGGTTATCTTCTGGGTGCCCATTAAACTGTAAACTTGTTCCTGTGCAGGACTTGGCTTTTCTCATCTCTGTTTTTCTTGGTTGTGGGACCTATGACTAGATACTTTAAGAAAAATATGGAAAATAACTACAAAGTCACTCAAAGGAATTGTTACCATTGGTTAGCTAAATAACACCAGTCTCTCGAAAACACGCCTTAAATTTCAATTACTGTGGTATGTTAAGTGACTAATTATACAAACTTGGTTGCTTTTCTTCAGTCGGGAGGCATGCTGTCATCCGTGACCAGCCACATCACTGCTTTCAAGAAGTGCTGACAGTTAGACACTGGACATTTGTCATTCATTTTATGTATGGACAGTGAAGTATGGGATAATGTTGCCTCCTTGCCTTCCAAAGATAAACCCACATGGAATTGTTATGAAAACAGATAATGGAAAGAGGGAATTGGCCAAGAAAAATGAACATGCAGCAAGGCAATGAAAAGTAGTGACAGTGACATGATGTTTGCATCAAATGTAAATGGAGTTTCAGAAGCAAGAACTGGCTATGGGAATATTGACACCAGGATGGTCCAAGTGAGTCCAGTTGTGCAGCCAGAGGAAAATAATGACCGTGAACTTGCAGAATATCTGAGGCACTTGGTTGTAGTGAAAAAAAAGTTAAGATATCCCAGAGGAAGTGAGGGTGGTGGTAATGTTTGCATCAAAGGACATTTGGACTCTTTCATCACAAAAAGTGCAAAAAATACCATGTTGAAGCAGATCCAAGCTTAGAAAAGAGCACTGAAATTCACCAAAGCATAAAATATTTGCTTCATAGCATTGTGATGAGGAGGTGAGCACCACTTAAACTGATCTCGATTTTTTTTTTTTCTTTAAGAAATAAAGGGAGAGGTGGAAAAAGTAGTAGGGAGGAAAGAAGGGAGGGAGGGAGGAAGAAAGAAGGAAAGAAGGAAGGAAGGGAGGGAGGGAGGGAGGAGGAAAGGAAGGAAGGGAGGGAGGAAAGAGAGGAAGCACTTTTTGAAATTTATTTATTTAGGTAAAGCCAGTGATCCTGATTTGAGACTCCCATCCTGGGTCTCAAACCAAGTTCATTAGACTTTACCTGGTTCACACCCCAGCTGCTGGCTTAGCTTCCGAGACACCAAGGCACATCTCTTGATATGTTTCTTTTTTAAAACAAAGAAATAAGACAATTTACTTGGCAATATTTCAAATTTGTATATTAAACAAATACTAGTTTTACCATTTCTCTATATGTTTGTAAGATTTGTTGATATTTTGACAAATGCAGGGGCTTTTCTCACTAGGTTTTTAACTTCTAACAGTATATTTATTAATTCTAATTCCATCTCAAAAATCAAATTAAGTAACTATTATCCTGCATACAATGCCAAAAGCATAAAATGTAGTATATAATGATGTGCTGAATTTAAAAAACAGCAGCATCAACTATACTTGCTAATATTCTCAGTCGTCACTTAATAAAAGCATGCCCTATTGCTGATGAAGAGCTCATCATATTTCTCTAGTTAAACACTGGATTAGAGCACCCCCCGTGGCTCCAGCAGCTAAGGGGCAGATCATATAAATCCTGGATTCCAGACCCAGGATTGGGAGAAGGGAAAAAATAAAAGAAAGCAATGCATAAAATAGAAAAGAGAAGCAGCTAAAATGAAAAGCATTCAAGGTAAAAATGACTTTATTTTGGAAAACAGGAAACTCATAAACTGTGAAGAGAGCATTTGCTCTTACTTTTAGGGGAAAGCCCCCTCGAAGTTGCTTCAGCTTCCTTTTTGAATTTCCTTGTTTTGTGGTCGGCGGCGTTCCCCAGCGTCCAAGTTCTCAGCAGCTTTCCATCTCTTAGAACAGTCTCTTGCAACAGCTCCTGAAATTCTTTGGTTTGGCCAGCACTGCTCCTTGGTTTTCCTTTTGCAGGTGCTCAGGCTGTGGGCTCTTCATCAGGAAACAGCTTCTGTGACTTCACAGTCCTTTGCTCAGTCACTGATACCCGCCTCAGATACCCTCCTACAATCGTTTTATCCAATTTTGTTCATGACTTTTGTTATTTTTTTTCAAAGGCAGCAGAAAGGGTCCAAAGAATTTTGACCTGGAAGCTGTGTGGAAAGACTGAATGGAAACCAAGTTAGAGGACACGGAGATGAGATGCTCTGATTTGGTTTCAAGAGGGACATCTCAAGCTTCTCCACTTGCAAAGCAGTGCGCCAGGCACACCTATAATATTTCTGCTTTAACTCACCCATTCTTCTTCACCTAAGTAGACAGGTTTTCCTATCCTAAGATTTCTTTAAAAGGCCCGTGTCTTTTCTCTTTGGAATCTAATTTTTTTTTTTTTTTTTTTCAGAGGAAGGAAGCAGGTTAGTATGAAAACAAGCAGGGACACTCCGGGGTAGGATGAGGTTTCTGATTGATTCAGTAGGAATTGATTAAAGGAATTCAAATTGGCACTGTTTTATGATTTACTGATTCAAGGACTGAAACAACTCTCGACAGAGCACAGTCCATAGTGATTTTTACTCAGAGGTTTTACCATGAAGGTGGAAGTTTAATGTCTCTAATTTTCATTAGCATGATTTGGCAGAGACAACCAGGTGACACTTTCCCTTTTGGCTTCCCCAAGTTCAGTGACAAGACATAAGCAATGATAGTGATATAAGGCTTGTAGGAAGTGAGTGTTGCAACAAGTGACAGGACTGAAAAGTGGGCAACGTACTTGGGGAGGAGAGAGGTAGTGATGCCCATTTAAAGTAGCCACAGCTGGTTTTTCCGGTATCATGAAACTGACATGCACACCAACCCTAGTTACTTTCCTCTGAGATGCACTGCAGACAGACTGCTTTCTTTAAGATTGTTTTCTTTGTTTTGGTTACTTTGCTGTTCTCCAAGATTCTCCTCTCTCCTGCAAAGTCATCTAAAAGAGTTCTCAGCAAAAACCCACTTACACTGCAAAATGATATAAATGTGCCTCTTATGCTTTGTCTTCAATATATGTATGTATGCGTGTATGCACGTGCATGAGTCTCAGAGGATAAAGACAGAGAATTTAGTTAACAGTTTGCGCATCAGTATCTACCAGGAAAAGCACTTTTGGAACCCTATCAATAGGAAGAATTATTTTTTATTCTTACCTGTGATACGTTGGCAAAATCTAGTTCAAAATATCGATTACATTAAACATTCTCCTTGACTTTTAAATGTGAAGTCCTTTGTTGTTGTTTCGTGTTATTATCAATGCTATTTTAGATCAGTTGGCTTTATTGAGAGCCAATTCAGATTTTTCTCAAGCACAGGCTTTGAGTTTTATTACAACAAAATGAAGTGTCCTTTTTCTTGCTTCCAACACACAAAGAGCTTTAACTAACAAAAGTTAAGATTTAACCACATTTGCTGGAATAAATAGCTAATGTTGGGAAGGTATTACAATGGTTTGGAAATGCCAGATTTGGGGGGAAGAGGAACTCTAGTACTCCCTAATCTTCCCCATATATTCCCCAATAGTAACATTTTTGAATAACGCTTCCATATATATACATTTATATATTTATAAGTTAGATACATTAATACATTATATGCTGTAAAGGACATTCAGAGATAGGAAGCCAAGGAAATAAAATTTAAATATGATTCGCTTTATTTTTATTTTACTTGTGATGATATATTGATATGTTTCATAAGAGTGATATTCTTGAATATGGTTTATAATTTTGAAAAAATTTGAGCTCCTCTACAGAAATTCACAATTCTGGTTCTACGCTTTGTTTCAATCCTGTCTTCCCAGAAAAGATTAAAATAAAAATATCATTGACTGAAAAATTTTAAATTGTGACATCCGTTTTTCAATTCTATTCACAAAGTTTTAGTTGAAATCTTTATAGTAAATTATCATCTTCCTACCATGACAAGTATTCTTACAAATTAATAGGAGGATTTTTTATATTTTTAGCATTAGGCCCCAAATTTACCAAAACACTTGTTAAATAGGAAGAAAACCTTATTTCTGAGTTTTTGTTAGTTGTAGATCTGATAACATTACTTTTTTAGCAATAAAATGATAAAACCATTTCCAAACATGTATTTTTCGAAATACTTTCTCTATAGCACATTTCATATGCCTTGATAACTTCACTAATTATTGAACTTATTTTTTCTTCAAAAGCAAAGTTAAAGTATATGTGTTAAAAAAACAACCCAAAACCAACCCTGTTAGTAATATACCACTTGCAGTAATTTTTCCATTACAGAAAAAGTCAACAAATTAGGAACACGTCAATCGCAAATGTGCAATGTTTGTAAGTTTAAGAACTAAATAAAGTGCTTTGTCATGATAATTAGTGAACCTTTATTTTCAATGGTTCTCACTGGTTGCATATTAGAATCCTTTGGGCATTAAAAAACAAAAAACCTCTTATTTTCTCTTTCCCTCAGCCATTGCAGCCAGCTTCTTCTACTCTCAGTGTCCTTGATTTTGACTACTCTGGATGTCTCGTAACGGTAAAATCAGACAGTGTTGTTCTTTTTTGAACTACTTATTTTGTGTACATTATTGACACATAGTCATCTCAAAGAGATGGGATAAAAGACGGGAGTCATGTTTATTTACTATATTAAATATCGACAATTATTTTTCTTCATCTTTTAAACAAAAAAAATTGTAAATTAAAATTTGACCACTTTCCTTCTCTGGTCCAATGGATGGTCTCGAAAAACTCACTGCCAATGGCTGCCAGTCAGAGACATCTGTATTTGCGCAAGTTAGTTTTATTAATCATAGCAGCAAGGGGGAACACACGCTATGGGGAACAGTGGTAAGTCATTCTCTCCCTCCCCTCTCCTCCTTTCCCTCCTCTCTTCCTTCCTTCCTTCCTTCCTTCCTTCCTTCTTCCCCCTTCTCTCCTTTTCTTCTTCCCTTCCTCCCTCTGTCCTTTCTTTTTTCAGAATTTTTCCCCCTTTTTAAACTTTGTTTTCTTTCTTTGTAATTTTAATTTTTCCTCAGTGGTGCTTTTTAATAAAAGTACTTAAAATGAGTAAATATAATATGTTCAATAAGTTCATAAAGACTTATTCTAGGATTTAGGCTTTGAATGAATGATTTTGAGGAGGATCTTAGGAAGCAGAGATCCTTTACAGGTGGATGTTGTCAGGAAGTGAGGACCATCCTGTGATGTGGTATCTCAATAAGTCTCATCTGCAGAGGGCAGGGGTGAAGCTGAAGCTGGTGAAGAAGCAGTAGGAATTCAGGTTAACCAGAGAGGGGAAGGTTTGGTATTATATCATTGTTTTCAGGGTGACCATATTTTGGTAGTTCATAGACAAAATTATGGAGCGACCTTGTTTTGTCTCATTTGTCCTGGTCTCCGAGTGGCCATGTCTGACGCTGATGTGCTCTGAGACTGTGCATGCGCTGGAGGAGGAAAACAGGACTTTGTCTTTGAGGTCAGTTCAGTTTTTATAACACTGTGACCTAGCTGCATCAGGTCAGTTCCTGGATTTTAGGCATCACTCTGCTCTTCGTCACCACTTTTGGAGATTTGGAGGTTTGGAATCAAGAATCCCATGATTCAATCTGTTTTCCCACTTACAAGCCATGTGATCCCGGACTCAATCCAATTTCCTACCTGGCAATAAAGTCAAAGGCATATGGTGAGCAATGCATGAGATAAACTTCTCCAATGCTGAGTGGGTTAATTCTTTCTTTCTTTCCTTTCTTAATAAGAAAAGGTGCAGTCAGGAATGAAGGTGAGTAAGCAGACAGGCCAGCAGGAACAGAGAGAGGAGAAATCAGCATTTAAAAATATTTTAGTTAATTGTTCATTTTGTTTTTTCCCTCAGCCCCGGGACACGAACCTGGGTCCTTGGGGTGTAATATATATGGACTTGGCTGGACTGGAGGCAATAGACCCAACTGCTACTCCAATACCTGAGTTCCTGAGTTCATTAATTCTTATAGGGAACTCATGTTCACAGTAATAACTGTGATTCCTTTACTTAGTTAAGAAACATGTTTTGGGTGACCTGCATGTGCCCGTCATTGTTCTAGGGAACTATGATAGGTGAAGGAGACATAGGAGGCCTCTGCCCTCACAGAATCCACAGCCTAGCATGGTTTTCAGACAAGTAAACAAGGCCATTTAATCGAGGGGTCTATTTCATAACGCTTGTATGAAGGAGAACTCCTGTAGTCCTTAAAAATGGTTAACAGGGCTGGAAACTCCTCTAGGACAAAGTGATGTTAGCTGCAGAAGAGTGAACCTGTTAGAGGAACTGCATGAGAAAGAAAAGTGTGAGAGACCATGGCACAGTGGAGGGCAAGTGAAAAACCAAGAAAAACCCTCTCATCACCTTTTAAGTGCAGTCCTCATGAAACCATTTCTTTCTCTTCATTCTTGCACACAATTGTATACACCCCGAACATAGTTAATTGGCGCTCATGAATGAATTATTGGGCTACAACGCTCTGAAAATACAAAGTGCAGCACGTTTGTTAACCAATCGACCAGGCGCATGCTCGCTGCTTTGAGGGAGCCTCTGTTGACCGCTGTCCTTGGGCAGCCAGCTCTGCCGGTCTTGAAGACAGCTTCCGTGCAATGGACTTGGTGTGGTGGTGATTGGTGCCCTTTCTTTCCCAGGTTAGCAATGACTCTTGGAATGATTAACAGTGGAATGAAAAAAAAAAAAAAAAAACAGTGGTCTGCATAATCAACAAAGACCTTTCCTAAAAAGTCATTCTACAATGTCCATTATTCCTTTAGTTTGTCATTCATTGACATCAGCGGCAAGTATTGGGAATCTATGCTGTGAGGTTATTTGGTAAAGCAAATATACCTAGGACTATTCCTGTTTATTTCTGTATTTCCACTTCCTTGATTGGGTTCCACCCAAGAAACATAACTTCTGGTGGGTTCCACTTCTGACTTCCTTTATTTACACAGAGTTTCCAAGGAAATAACTGACTGATTGGAGTATCTTCTCCCTTCATTAAAAAAACAAGAAGAATTTCAATGCTATCTTCTTTGGTCGGTAAAAAAAAAACAAAAACAAAAGAATCCCCAAATCTCACTCATTGGATCTTTGTGGGTGAACATCTGAAAGCACTTAGTTTGTAATTAAACTCTATCAAATGTGGTTTCGTGTGTTTCTTTCTGCTATGAATAACCCAAATAAGCAAATCTGGGTGGCAGCATCTTACTGACTAGTAGACTGTCCCATCAAAACACTGACCTGGTCTCAAGGAAGTTTCTGGAGAAATGTTCTTCTCCCTCATGTGTAGAAAGACTCCTCTGCTGCCTGGTGGGTCAGGTGACTTGTGCTTTCGAGTGGCTGCCTAGAGGAGCTGTTGGCGATTTGATTTTCAGAGCCTGTATGAAGAGATCCGGGCCTGGAAGTGGTTCAGACTTGTTTCTGTTGCAGGCGTTGAGTGCTTGCAGCTATCTTTTGACCTAAATTATGGGCCCTACCTGCAGGAGCTTACTTCTGATAGGAGAGAAAGATGCATTCACGAATTTGTTTACTGGACAGATGGTGACCACGCAGTAGGAGATGACATAAGTGAATGCTGACAAGGGAGCAGGAAAGGAGAGTGACTTTGAGTGGGGTGTTTTCATGGCACAGGTGGCTTACAAATAGCAGAGATGGGATGTGGGCGGGAAAAGGGAGAGCATATCAGGACTTGGCAGTGACACTAGAAGGACACCGAGGGCCGATGGCAAGAGATGCTCAGTCCTGACTATGTTACGTCTAACCTCCCATAAAGAAGGGTGACCCCATGTCCCAATTTTCTTGGAAGACCCAATTTATGCCTCCTGACCTATGGTAACTAAAGTTGAGTAAAGTCTTCCAAGGATGTCTATGCCTTATCACCAGGACCCATTTGCTTGTTACTTCTTTCACAAATAACTTGGTTTGGTGAAAAATTGTTTTTAGCCTATGCATATACCACAGTAGCTTACAAATTCACAGTTCTGTCAAAAGCAACTTTAGAAAGTGAGATTTAGATCCATCTATGCTGACTGGCATTAGATCTTGGAGATATGAAATAAGATCATTTCCCAAAGGGTGAGTTGAAGGGGTGAGTTACATGTAATCATACGGAGGGGGATTTACTGACTAACCAGATTACATGAGAAGGAGGCTCTAGAGAGAACAGATTTAGAGAGCGGATGGCATGTGGAATCCTTTATTTCCACAGCTCTTTTGTTCAGATTTTCATGGAATCCTAATGAAAGACTTCATTTGACCTCAATCATGTCTCGTTATATTTGCTAGAACCTGACACAGACAATCATGGTGAAACATTTTCAGAAATGTATTTCCAGAACAGTTGAGAGTATTTATTTGCCTTTTAAATGCACTTTTAAACTTTTAAGAACTTCATTTTTAAAGCCACATCTCTCAATTCATTTTACAGAGCTATATGGAAAGGGTACTTTCCTCTAAATAAACATTTCAGCTACAGCTATTTTAAAATACATGCAGTAACTTCTAATATTATGACTTCTCCAATTCAAAAGTCTCTTGAAATATTTTTAGTCAGAAAAAAAAATCTCCTGAGGCTAATGTCTGTATCTTCTAAATTGCTTGAGGGATTAAATATCTAGTCCATTATTATTTTATTTATAAAATGCTTTATTCTTCAAAAATTTCCCACATATTTCTGAGGCATTCTTTGTAGGAAAATTAATTTAGGATAGCAACTCATTCATATATGTACCATAATGGTGTGTTGGCCCAGTTTATGATGTAACAGAGAAATCATTTCAGTAGGGACTAAGTAAAGTGGTAAAATAATTCTATCTTTGTGATACTCTAAAAGCCATCTATTTCTGTCTTATTTCTTGAGCTTCTAGATTAGCTTTTAGAAATGTCTATATAAATGAGTGACTAAATTATATGCTAATTTTAATTTTCAGAAATACATTAAATAATTCATTTTAATATTTTAAGGCCTTATGAGTCCTAGGAAAATGATCATCTGGACTAAAAAGCTGGTTACTTTTATCCTTTATTTATTGACAGAATATGACTTGGCACTCTATTCTTCTGAAAAAGACTTTGTAGTTATTTAACTGTACGCAGCAAAGTATGTATGGTCCTGATCTCGCTTTCACTTAGTTTTGTTCTCTTCTAAAATTTAGAGCTTGTTTAATTTGTATGGGAAACTATAGGAAAAAGTTAATAGAAGCAAAAATACTATAAACAGAAATAAAAATTAGATTATGAAGCATAAAATAAAGTAGAACTGCAATAACGATGAGCAAATCCTCAGATAAACATTTAAGGAAATATAAATTACAAAAGAAAAGTCAGACATGAATTAAAATAATGTAAATCACGTAAAGCATGTAAAATCTTAATAAAAACTTTTCCCATAAATATCCAAGATTCAGAAATAAAGACATTACCTGCAAGAATTCGTGCAAATAATAAGGTAAAATAATTGTAGGTGACTTTTGGGGAAGAAGTTCAAAGAAGAAAAAACTGATGGCTGAAAACAAATGTGTGGTGATTTGGTGGATGGCATGGTGTGTTGACATATATATGAGGAATGGAAAATGTATACATATGAGCTTATTTTGTGTGTAAAAATAAAAAATATTTATTAAAAATTAAAATGAAAGAGAATAATAAAAATAATCTCAAACATTATGGAAAAAAAAATAACAAACCAACCAAAAAAAACCCCCAAAAAACAACAGCAAAAAAGCGTATGTGGTGCTCCCTGGTAGAATAGTGATTAGGTCAGCTGCCTCCAGATTAGCATAGTCCACATACATCCCAAGGATCTGGGTTTGCATTCCGGGTCTGGGCAAAACAACTAATGTGAACAACTAAAGACAAATAAAATAAAATCTTCTTCCTCTTCTCTCTTCTTGCCTGCCTGTCTGTTTACTCTCCTTCATTCCTGCCTGCACCTTTCCTTAAAAACAAAAACAAAAACAAAAAAACAACCAAATGTATGTTTGGTTTCTTTATATGCCAAACCAAGCCAAACCCAACCAAACCAACAAATGAACCAAATCATACTAAAGTAGACTTCGAATCTACAGAATCAAATTAGTGGTTAACAAAAGGGAAAAGGGTGAGGGTTGGGTAAATTAGGTAAAAGGGGTCAATTCTATGGTGAAGGGTAGACTAGACTGTTGGTGAGAAGCTTCCTGTATTATATACAGATTTTAATTGACAGTCATTATGTATACCTGACACTTACATAATGCTATGAATGTTCCTTTAATAAATTAAAAAAATACAAACCCTCTCAAATGCATGGATCTCAAGACTATAAAGCATATGAAAATGTAATAACATGTAAAAATCAGTTTGAATATTACCTAATATACTCAATAGCCTAAAAATTAACCCTGATAGACTGGGTACACTGGAACTCAGTCCCACATAAAATTAGGACTTAGATTAAACGTATTCATCCTTGATGGTATTCAGTGATTTGTTAAGATGAACACATTTTTAGCAGAAGAAATAAGGAGAAATTAACCAGAATTAACCTAGTTTGCTCTAATCCATATTTGCAACAACACTCTGAAATCGTTTTCAAAGTTAAGGTATCATGATTGCCAAACTGGACACTCTATCACAGATAAGGAGGCCCAGTCAATGAATACCAGGGTGCATCTGCTTCTTAATGAAGACAAATGTTCTAGTCTATGGAGAGAACTGAGTTACTTTGGAAGTTCAGATACTTCACATAACTGAGGTCACTTATTAGTGTCCATTTATAGACTTTGTAAAACATCAAGTTGGATTTTGGGGTAGTAGGCATATTTTAAAAGTTAGTGGGCTGTATTTGTAACCAAAGGAAAGCATTTAGGGTAGTGAGAGCCACTCAATAGCTTAGGCAAAGAAATAAGTCGGGATGACTCAAAGGTCACATAAATGCTGCACAAATTTTTCTGTGGGTTTATGCAGAAGAAAGCTGTAAACTAAAGTCACATGAACCAAGTGCTTTATATGTCAAATATTTATATAAATATAAAATCACAATTTGGAGTAACTACCTTAAGACACAATTAGACTTGTGAGTGCAAAGATAGATATGCTTTAATAAGTTTCCTTAAATTCTCTCTCACAATTGGTATCAGTATTAATGAGTGATAGATTACTAATAGTCATGTAAGTTAAGCTTCAATTAATTAGTGCTGGAAAACCATTAATTAAGTGGTTTACTCATAAATATATATGGGATGATTCAAGGGAAAGGAGGAAACTGGTAAATACAAGAAATATAGGCAAGTTTTGAACTATCAAATATCCTGGAATGAATCTCAGTTGTGATCCTTTGGATATAATCAATATAGAAAATTTTTTGTGCCAACGCACACACAGACACACACACACAGACACACACACAGACACACACAGATACACACAGACACACACACAGACACAGACACACACACAGACATACACACAGACACACACACATACACGCAGACACACAAAGAGACACAGAGACACACAGAGACACACACAGATACACACAGACACACACACAGATACACGCAGACACACACAGAGACACACAGACACACACATACAGACATGCACACACACACACACATACACATTTCAGGCTACCAGATGGTGAAAGATTGTACACCACTTACACTTGTTACACTTGTTAGATTTCATATCTGGAAAGAATTTTTAAAAAAGATCTATTCCAAACTCCTTTACAATTGGAAACTGAGTCCCCAAAGGATGTACATTTTTAGGTTTAGAAAAGCAATAGGTGGCAGAAAACATCATGTCACAGATAAACAACACTAATTACAGAATGTTCACTTAATTCATATTTATTGAGTATTCACAGGGCATCTGACTCTGTCCAAGTGTTAAAGGTTAGAAAGATTCTAAAGGAATAATAATGTGATGAGAATTAATCTAGGAGTTCAACTATCTCAGTTTCTCTTCTATGATATGATACCTCCTACCAACGTATCTTATAATTTTACTTTCAATTTCAATTTACACATCTCTCGTGTAATAATAATAGCATTTCAAGTTTTATCAGGTATAAAATACATATGAGACGCCATCATTATTATCTTTTGAATTAATCTCTAGATATTTTTAGCTTAATGTTGATTAAGTGCAATAACATTTTGATTTGATCAGAATCACTGAGGGGAAAAAAAAACGAATGAGTTGAATTTTCCTTAGGTTGGAGATTTATGCAGAGAATATATTCTAACTCTCTAGGGAAAGTCTTCAAGCATTCACAAGGCAAACAAGGATATACCTACTCTACTTATCATTATTATATGCTTATTTATTACTCACAAGAAGTAAGTGGAATGAATACATTATATATTCCTCCTGTACCTACAGTTTCTCACCCAAAGGTCTTTCAAAGTTATTCTGCAATAGGGATTTCTCTCTTTTCTTCAATAGCCACTTTCCCCTTATATTTGACAACTGCTTGACTCTCCCAGATCTTGTCCCTGTCCTATTGAAATGATTTTCCTCACTTTCTCTCCATAGCTGAGATTTCCTGATCTTCACCTGTAGGTTAAGCCCCACACGAGACTCTGAAGTCAGCCAGTAGATCCTATTCTTTGACGAAAGACCTTGATCATGGATTTATTTAACCATATTATTCATATATGTGCCCAAGTTTTGGCAACCACGCTCTGCCTTGATGGAGACCTTCCTGTCAGCCTATGCCCAGGTTTTGGCTTAACAGTTGGAGCTGTGGAAACAGATTTCTCCCCATCAGAATAGCTTCCAAAAATTACAAAGTATCAAGATTTTTGTTTAAAAGGTGATTATCATGATGATGAAAATATATTGAAGGAGCAGAGGGAAACCAATATATTGAAGAATATGGTAGAGAGTCAATTAGTGGCTCCTTTTTATATGCTGTGCTCCCACCAAAAATGAGCCTGGGCTCTACTCACATGCACCATAGAGCAATTTAACTCTGCACCTCAATTCCGTGACTGTGTTCTTTCTAGATATCATTGAGGTCAACTGCCTGCTTACTCTGATCGCTAAATTGTGACTTCTCTCAACTGATACTAATGGCTGAGATGCCTTGATTACATCTTGCTGAACTCTCTCACACTTATGTAAAGTATCACATATTTCCATTACCATATTGGAAAGATACGCTGTCCTTCCTTGCAATGTTGTCTGCCTGGTGTTGGTCTGAGTCTGTCTTATCTTAAAGAATCATTCAACACTGATACTATTGGTGGTACTAATGGAGGTGATTGGAGGAGTTGGGATAACTGTATTGAAAATCCTCTTCTGTTATAAAAATATGATTTAGATAATTATCTGGGAATTTTCACTGAGAGAAAACACATGAGGTCTCAGGATGGCAGAAGAATCAACCATCATCTTAGTTCTGTACTAGGGTTTTTGTTTTGTTTTGTTTTTATCAACAGGTAGTTTGACTGATTTCAGGAATTTATCCCACTTTCATTCCCCTTCAGCATTTATAAATTAGTGAACTAACATTTTGTTAAAGGTATATAATGTAAATACTTAGAGTCTTCCTTTGGATTCCCTGGGAAACACACTTTGAAGTGGAGATTTGTGTTCAGGAAGGTCATTGGGGAATGCTTTCCAGAAACGCCCCCAGAAGGCATAAAGGAAACAATGCAGATGCAACAGAGTTTCGGCTAATAACACAGAACATTCTGGAGCTGGAAGAGTCTTTCTGTTGTTCTGAATTGAAGCAAAGTTGTCTTGTCTATGTACACCCATACTGATTTGTCAATGAATGTGGAAGCCCCAGAGGGGGATGGAAACTTGACTGAGACTTCTCCTTTTTCCTGAGGGCAGTTTCTAGAAAGACACGAGCTCTGAGTTGTCTATAACCAGACAGCTTCCTCAGAACTGACGAAATGTGTGTCTGAGTCATGAAGGGTGGAATCAGAAGGATTTCCTCCTTATGTTCATACAGATACACACACTTAAGCATTTATACATACATACCCATACACAATATATATACAAACACAAATATACATAAACACAGGCATTTATACATACATAGGACACAATTCACATATATCCACATATGCAGATATTTATGCATACATCCAAATGCACAAGACAATATACATAAATATATAAATGCACATTCATATGCACACATTCACATATACATATATACATATACATGTGCACACATGCATTTATATACATATGACACATGTATAAAATATGCACACATGTACACAGTTATACCGCTGCTTATCATTGCACCTTCAAGCAAGGATCTTGATCTTTTCATTTAAATACAGAATTCCTCAAAAAAAGAAGTTAGTTCTGTTTTAGCAAGAAGTCCTTCTGGAAATTCCAAGTTCAAATCAGGTTATATTATACTCAATATCAAAAAGTCATTTTAGAGTGTTTAAAAATAGCATTGTCCCTACCTCCACATTCTCACCACTACCCAGCAGCCTCACCAGAAATCTTTTATAATAAATTATTTGAAATGTTTCTAGAGATATTTCTTTTACCGAGAGAACAATACCCTCCTGTACGAAAATCTATATCCCAGCTAATGGCTAAAGATTACACTGACTAAGGCATAATGAGGTCACCATGTTAGGTTAATATTAAGGATATTTTTCGTTAGCCTTTTGGGCCTACGTGTCAGAGTAGTTATTCCTCTGTGTTAAAAATCCTATATTCTTTTTTATTTATAATAAGAAATCTCATTAAAGTAACGCCCTGACCACAATCTCTAACCTTGGACTCAATTGATTAGAACTTTTTGACTTCTAGCTGACACTGTAAAAACATTTTTTTAAAAGATTTTGGATGATGGCAGACTAATACTAATTTTTAATAATTAATTTGAATTAAATTAGAATGAAAAGAACATAAACAATATGTTTTATGACAAATTATGTCAATGAAATGAACATTTGGGGGAAGCATGAATGTCTGAACTGATTACAATGTGAGTCAAAATGGCTATTGAAAAACTGATGTTTTTTCTTCACAAACACTGAATTTTTTCCTCTGGTAATTTTTCTCTCCATTAATATTTTTCCAGTGTGTCCAAGCTACTCTGAACTAAAAACCTGAGTTCTCTCTTTTGACCCATTTTGGCTTCAGTCTTATAATTTGCATGATAACACTATCAACGAAAAATTAATATTTTTGGCATAATGATGAACAATAAAATAAGTGATAAAAGAAAAAGTTTAGGTAATAAGTTCAAAATGCCCTTGTAGTTGAAGACTGTAAACAATAGGCAATAGAGAACATTTATTGAGTGCCTAATATTTGATCGGTAATGTCCTAAAAACCTTAGTATTTAAATAGTACTAAGAGGCAGGGATTATTTCTGATATTTTCATGAAAAAAATAAAGGTATGGAAAGGCTACACCCAAAGTCACACACCTAATGATGTCCTAAGGCAACATGGCTCAAGAGTGAATGTTCTTGACCATTATAGCACAGTTGTTTCTACTTAAGAGAATTACATTAGTAAGAGTATATATTTTCCCTCCTTATTTCTGTATTCTTGAGTATTTCACTGTGATATAAATTATTGTTGATTATTTTGTTCTTAAAATATAAAGGAATGCTACGGAAAAAAGGAACATTGACCAAAAACTTGTTATTAAAGTAGGAAGGCAAGATTTAAAAAATATGTAGAAAGTGAGATACATAAAGGAACTGGATCACTCTCCCAATCTTCTCAACAAATCTAGCACTTTGGGATGTGGTGAGGGATAATGTCAGAGCTAGACATAGTGGTATTAGATGTCACTTTTGCCTTTGAAATTTGTGATCCTATGGTTTGGCTAATGAGTCTCTTTGAATCTAAGATATGGAAAAAGGTGCAATGAACTACCCAATAGCCATGCTTATTGAAACTGCTGGTGTTAAAATGGGCAATACTGGCTAATAAAACATTTGCATCTATGACCTGACTCTTGATTATCTTACAAATCTCTTGCATTCTAAACAGTATCAGAAAGCTCAAAAAGATTTAATATCCAACCTGAATTTACTGCTGGAGAAAAAAGGGGAATTTAGGCCCTGGAAAATTTGACTTCAGTAAGAATGTAACACTTGCCATTAAAGTTTATTTTTCTTGATTTCTTCAGAAAGATGGAAAAGGACCCATTTTATACCTCTGTCTTTTGGACACTGTTATATGTTTTTAGACAAATAGTGTTCAGAGTACACTATGCCCAAAAGTCATTTTTCAAAGCTCTCTAGCTCTTTTAGTCCACTCAGGCTGCTATAACAAAATATAACAGATGAAGTTGCTTATAAACTGTAGAAGTTTATTGTTCATAATCCAGGAGCCTGAAGACTCCAGATCAGGATGCCAGCATGGTTAGGTGAGGGCTCTCTTCTGGTTGTGTCCTCACATAGTAGAAAGAACTAAGGAGCTATGTGGGATCTCTTATAAAAGCACTGATCCCATTGATGGGAGCTCTATCCTCATGACCTAGACACCTTCCAAAGGCTGCCCCTTCTAACAATATCACACATCCCATTAGGAACAGGATTCCAGTAAGTGAATTTGGGGAAGATACAAATATTCCGACAAAAGCATCAACTTTTTCTGGTGCGTGTGTGCGCGCGTGTGTGTGTGGCCAATGATGCATTCTCAGTGGTAGAATATTTTCCTTCTGCTCATTCTCCTTTGACATTCTCTCTCCCCCCCAATTTAAGCACCTAGGTTCTTGGAGCTCATTGCCATATTGGAAGACAAAGTGAGAAAGACAAACCAAAAGTTGTCTTGTTTTTGGTCTAAACATCTCTACAGTACCTTAGGGAAACACTGCAAGGGAAAGCAAAATTTCCTTTCCATGACTCTCAAGCTGTACTGAAGATGGAGAAGCTGGAAAAACAAAAACAAAAACAAAACAACAACAGAGATACTACTAGGATGAGAAAATGGCTGGATCTGAATGGACTCATCCAGCCAGGGCTGCAGTAGATGTCTCAGAGTGGTTCTTGCCAATGTTGAACGGGACTGTGAACGGTTCATTCAGGGACTAGTTACCTTTCCCATCGCAGCCTCACAAGGATTTCCCTTGGTCCAGGCTGGGATTTTGCCTAGTGACTGTCCAGCAGGACTATTTTCACACATCCTTGTGCAAGACTTCGTTCTTTCAAACCAACTGTTGTCTAACTACGTGGTATAAATATAACCTCTTCCCCCTAGTGCACAGGACCATATTAAAATAGGGGTCTTTGAAGACTTAGATCAGTTGGGGAAATGGAAAGCCTCAATGGTACTAACTTGAGGTCTCCACATCTAGGTCTTCAGCATCTCATAAGTGGGGACAATGAAAAGCCCATACACTTTGCCTTTTTAAAAATCAAACTAGGTATCTAGCTTGATAGTCTACAGTATTTCTTATTTTTTTCCTCCACCTCCCCTGTTTCTTTGGTTGTTTCTTTTTGTCGTTCCTTTTTCTCTGCACCTTCTATTTTTTTTTTTTAAGGAAAAGTAGAGGCAGGGATGAAGATGGGCAGATGTAGGTAGGCAGAAAGAGAGAGGAGGAAGATGCATTATCATTACTTTAGTTTAGTTGTTCATCTTGGTTGCCCCCACCACCTCAGCCCCAGGGTGCAAATCCAGGTTCTTGGGACGGATGTGGACTTGCCAGCCAGACTTAAAACTGCTAAGTCGCCAAGATGTAGCTCCCTGCACATTCTTTAAAGGTTGGTGTTCTCAGGTCTCTTTTCATTCCTCTTCGTTTTTCATTGTACAAAAACTTTGGAGGGTGAGCTCATTTACTCTCATGACAGTAACTACAATGAACATTGCAAAGTTTCTCAAATCTATTCTGACTTCGATGTCTTTCACACAGCAAGGTGTCCAAAGAACACATGTATCACAGACATTTCAAACTCAGAATATCTATAGTTAAATTTATTGTATTTCCTCACTCCCAAGTTTTTACTCCTGTGCTTTAAACAATGTCATTAGCATTCTTTAGTCTTGAAGGTTGAAACTCTGGCAAACATTCTGGGCTTCCTCCTCCACTCTGACATTCAATTGACCTTCTATTCAGATCCTTTTGGAGTTATAGAATTCTGACCCTCATATTCTCTTGTCTGGACCACTGCCATAAACTCTATACAGGACTCTTTGTCTCTGTTTTCCAAAATTCTCAAAGATTTATGCTACTTTCCACATAGCCTTTGGGATAAAATCTACAATTTTAACAAATCCTCTATGGACCACACTGAGGTCGGAAGTTAAGGGGCCTTGCTGAGGTCAAAGGTTAGTAGACAAGGAGTTTAGATTTGATTTGCATTGGGCTGGCCTAGGAGCCAAGGATTTCAGCCTCTATTTGGACCTCAAGTATTATGTGGGGTAAGAGCAGATTGCTAGCTTCCTTCAGGCATAAGTTTATTATTACAGATTTCATGGGCAACTTCGGAAGTCTCAGAAACAACTTTCAGTGCTACGATAATTTTATATAAAAGGGACTATTTTCAAGGTATTAATAGGCTTTAATTTTTTGCAATTTTGTGTGCTTGGAAATACACATTTGCTTCAAGAGATGCTTATTATGTGGATTCCATGCATTACGTCAAAAGTACAAAGAAAAGAGGTTTCTAACAGCTTCTAAAATTCAAAATAAGACTTTTAGCCAGGCATATTAGAAGACCAGCCTTTGTAGAAAGGGATTCTAACATTTCCTTCAGAATATCAAACATGGAGCCTAAAGAGCTCTGAATCTAGCATTCCTCTGTAGTACAACAAAGATTTCTTTTTGCCTATGACATGTACCATGATGTTTGCTCTCCCAGAGATGACGTTTCCTTGAGACACGTATCTGAATTATAGTTCTCTCTAAATGCCCTGGCATTTAGGAATAGCTATATTACTGAGTTCTGGCCACTGGAACATGAATAGAAGTGATCTCTGTCATTGCCACAATCTCATGTCTCCTAGCAACCTTCTATGTAGAGTCCTCCAAGGACTAAGAGAAGATCAGATCTACTTGGTGGGAAAACTTTATCTCTCTATGACCACCTAGAGAGGCATCTGACCAGGACTAAATGCATTGAATTGTGATGCTATGAATGATATATAAGCTTTCTGTTATGTAAGTTCACATGTTTGTTTCATGAACTAGTGTTGTCATAACTACTCCAAAGACATGATTCAGAGGAAAGGAAAAGCTCTTACTTACAGGGTCCAAGAGATTGTGAAAAGGAGGAGAGGTGGGAGGATGGAGAAGCACAGAATGAGGCCGGTGGGTGGGGCTGAGTTCCCATTACTCATCGGACTTTGGTGTGGATGGTAGAGGCATGGTATATTAGAAAAGTTGAGGAAGCACTAACTTCCTAGGGGTCCAGCCTTGCTGCACATGTGGAACTCAGGAAGGAGATACCTCGTAGCATGTCCCACACCATGCTGGGAGCATGCTCAGCAAAGTTGGATGGGGTAAGGACATTTTAGAATTTAACTTTCTCAAGTCACCCTCAATCCCTGAGTTGTACTAGGGTCTGGATATGGTCTAGATCATCACCTCTGAAGGGGAACTAGAATTCCCTGAGAGACTGGCCAAGAAACTGGTCAGTGTTTAGGTAGGATGTCTCTATCAAAAAGGGAGTGAAGTGACTTGAGACTGGGCTGAAGTCAGTGTGTGTGTGTGTGTGTGTGTGTGTGTGTGTGTGTGTGTGTGTTGGTCTGCACACACGTTGTCTTGCTGTCTATAATACTGGAGAAGATAGGCAGAGATGGGACTGAATAGTTGGCAGAGGGATAGTGAATGCATACCACCTTAGACACTAGCAAATGAATTACATCAAAGTCCCAACATGATCACAAATATCAGTGCAGCAGGCAGTCAGGTGATGGATAAAGAATTTTGTTGTGAAGTTGGCGGTAGAGGGTAGAGCAAGGATCAGAGGACTCTTCTATCCCTCTCCTCTAGAGGTTATATGAGGTTATACGCACCTCCCTGGTTCTATAGTTTCAAAATCACTTTAAGGATAAGAGAAGGGAAGAGCAGAGACCCAAAGACATCAGACTGAGTCATCCAATGGAGATTTTAAAACTAGCTGGCTAGGGAAATAAAACCCGGGTAGATTGAATGTCTAAAATGAATGGAGATTATGTAAACCCTCAAAGTTAAAATATATATGTGCATATATATATATATAAATTAAAAAATTTAAATTGTGGCCAATACCTAGAAGAATAAAGGCTGGATATGCTTAAGAGACAAAAGGAATGTACTGTTTGCACCTCTGAGAATTCCTCGGTATGATAGTCGTTTGCCTTCTGTGTGTGTTTTTCACAAAAATCATCAGAAGTAAAAATTTTTTTTTCATCCCTCTGTCCATTTTCATGTCTCATCCAAAATCACCTTCCTTTCTCAACCTTGCCCACACTCCATCTTTCCTGGTCTAACAGAGAAAGTATTTCTGTTGTGTGCAAAGGACCTACACTGGCTTTGGTTCCAGCTCCCAATTTGTTTGAGATGCAATTTTTTTTCTTTGTCTTTTTTTCTTATCTTTTACCATTTCTGAAGGCAGGAAAATGCTTATAGGCAAAAGGTTTTGCAAGTTTCCAAGCAGAGGAGAAAAGAGTTATAGAATTGTGAGAGCTGCCATTTTTTGAACGTGTGTGACCTCTGCAAAGCATCCTCGTATGTTTTCATTCGATTGTCTCTTCCAGTTCTGCATTTTTGCATTGATAACAATTGGTGAAATTTCAACTAAAATGTAGATCCCCAAGTCTTTGCTTGGAACGTCTGCAAAAAAATATGTTTATGATGCAGCCTGGAAATGAAAATAAATTCTGTACACAGAAGGTTGCATGTCTTATACACCAGGCAATAGAATTACAGGTGTGTTGAATTTGCCAAATCTCAAGCTTTTCTGGTGAAGTTAGTGTTGGTTAATTTATTTTCATATAGAACTATTATTCAGTTATGAAATATCAACCTGTCAGCGTTTTCTGGTTAGCTTGTAAGAGAATCTAATTGACCTATATTAATATGTAATTTAATAATGGAAAAACAAAACTCTAAGCTCAACCAAAGAGGAAATGCAGAGGAAGAAATCCTAATATAATTTGATATATCTTGAAATTTGCTGTCAATCTTTTTTAAAAAAAGTCAAGACCAACTGCCAAATGACTGAACGTGATTTAGAAAGAACTTCAGACACTCAATTCTCATGGACATGTAATTGTCAAGAAGAGTTAGATGCAAACTCTAATTTAGGAATTGCAAAGAGTTGAGATTAATAGATACATGGTATTTTAAATTAGTTTTCAAAGAAATGAGTACATTTAGTATAGTGTTTCCATCCTCCCCTTGAAAGCGCTTATGAAATGCATAGTATGTCTTGTCATCAATGGCCTCTGAGCTCAAGAAAGTGTGGAAGTTAGCTTTGTCCTTCTTCCTTATGGTCTTATCTCTGCTTTCCAATTGTTCTCTTGGTGCTCACTACCTGCACAACCCAATGGAAGAATTCCCAATTCTGCAAACATAACATTCTGCCACACATTCTTATATCAATTGTACATCCTCTGCTTGGTCTACTATCTTTCCCCCACCCTCAAATGCAATTTTCCTGGCTCACTCCTTATACTGTGAGACTCGGCTCAGACATCAACATCTCAAGAAAATCTTCTTTATGTGCCACCTCCATAGCGTATCCTGTGCTTTCCTCTGGCACTGCACTTACGATGCAATCTTTGCCTCAATTCAACAACACACAAACACAAGCAAACATAATTTTCATGCAGCATGTCCCCTAAATGGAAGCCAAATTCTTCATCTGGTGCTTAACTAAAGAATCTATGATGTGTTTCTGCACTGGTGCTGTGTGCGTGCACTGTGTGATAGATTTACTGAGCATCGCAGTTTGTTGTATAGAGTTGCCAGGCTCAATGTACCAAAACAACAGAACTCATTCTTGATATTTCAAGCTGACTGAACTGTAATTCAAAGAGTCAGACCAGACATATTCACTGGAGTCCTAGAGACTGATGGTGGACTCTTTGAGAATAAATTTCAGAAAAGCACTGATGACCTGGCTGGGCTGGAAAGTAGGATTAGGAGCCAGCACTGACTTGCTGAATTCAGGAACACAGTGTGTGCATTCAGGGGTCAGGAAGCCACCATTGCACCTTCCTCTAGATGGTCACAGAACTTGAGATGGACACTGGACATTGCTGGGGAAAACCCAAAGTCTCTAGGACTGTGCCTCGAGCAGCCAGTTGTGGCAGGATGGGCTCTTCCTCACTGCGCATTCAATCTTACCCAAAGGATGTTGGACTGAGGCGATCTGTATCTCAAAACCTGGCCGTGAGGGATTCTGGGCAAGGAGGTTTCAGCTCTTCAGGGCTAGGAAGCTGAACGTAACTCCCTTCATCCACCACAATCAGGGCTGCAGTGCATTTCGACAAAATTGAGACCTTTATTGGGTGATTTTGTTTGTGCATTAGATCCTACTTCTCACATAATTGAGAATCTCTGACATATTCTAAGACAATGGTCTCTGTCTCTTAGACTTTTAACTCCTAACAAATTATGCTCTACTCCTCTTTGAAACACAATGTCTAGAACTATATCTTGTCAAATGAATGAATACATGTATGAATCAATAAACTGAGGAGTAATAGAAAACCTGTCTCCTTTGGTGCTTTTTCAAATTTAGCAATCCCTGACTTTTTCTAATTCATTGATTCTCATCAGGGGCAATTTTGCTTCCCCAGGGGATTTTAGGCAATATCTAGAAATATTTTGGACAGCAACTTTTTTTGTTGGAGAGGGACTACTACTGGCAGCCACTGGGTAGAGACCAGGGATACCTCCAAATATCCTATAATGCACAGGAAAGCCCCTGCAACAAAGAATTATCCAGTGTGGTGTCAGTTGTGCTAAGGTTGGACAATCTGCTTTAAGTCTTCCTCTGACTTCCATCTGCCACAAGAATCTTGCCCGCGGATCAGGACACTTGAGATGTTGAACTTCCTCAGAATTTAAATCCTTATCAGTCTTTTTCCCTCTTTGGCAGAGTTTCCCCCTGCAGTCTCTCATTCCATGTTAATAATTCCGCTCTCACATATATTAATAATGGAACTCAGGGACAAAGACTGGCTTTTCCATTCTTCGATGAGACTGTTATTAGAGGGAAATTTGGGAGTGTCACTGAACATTTTCTTAACTCACTCTCACAGCTATAGATTTGAAATTTGAATTTCATTCAATTAAAAAAAGTCTTAAAAATGTGAGAGGTGTTCTTCTAACATATTTTAAACCTTCATAGGCAAAATATCAATTTCACTGAATTAGGTGATATTTGACCTCCCCCCCGCTCACCCTTTTTAAAAGTACATGATAATTACCTGTCTTGTAGTCTTCAAGAACAATGAGAGTCTGTCTTTACAATGAACTTCCTAGGAAAATCCAGGACTTCTTTTAGTTTATGGAAATCTACTCCAGTCCATATTTAACTGCTTCTAGAAGTATCAATATGTCACAATTAAATAATATTTGTAATTATATATTATAATTAAAGTAGAATTATAGTTGATCCTCCATCTCCTCAGTACTCTCAACCACAGTTTCTATACCTGCAAGTTCCAGTAATCACACATGGAAAATACATACCATGTAGGTTGGCCTGCAATGGCTGTGTCTGTACTGAATATAAACATCCTTTTCTTCTTGTCATTATTCCCTAAATAATATAGGATAACAACTATTTACATAGCACTTCCATTGTATTAGATATTATCAGTAGTTTAGAGATGATTTAATGTTTATAGGAGGATGTATATAGGTTATATGTAAATACTGGACCATTTTATTAAGGGACATGAGCATTCATTAATTTTGCTTCTGTGGGCAGCGAGGTAGGGGATAGTGGTGGTCTGGAACCAATCCCCTGAGGCTACCTAGAGATAATTGTGTTTAGTTATAATTGAAATCATATGTATCTGAACAGAATTAGAAGTCAATAAAGGTCTTAAAATCAGAATTATATAAAACTCAGTTTATTCATTCAATGAATCTTATTGAGCATCTACTATTCCTTTTTGCTTGCCTTTGAGACTACACTAGGGAACAAGTTATATTCCATCTTCACCCTCATGGAACTTACATTATTTATTTAGAGTTTCTCCACCAGATAATCACTCAAGTAGGGTTTAACTACCTTGGTGACAAATTCTGCAATTTAAAATCCAAGGTGGTATGAAAGTAAATAGGGAATCTGACATTATTTCTAATTTAATCAGGAGATACTTCCTTAAGAAAATAATAATTCAACTCATACCTGAAATACATGTCTGAATTCTTAGCAGTGGCCTATATAAAGTCTTGAGGCAAAACAAAACGAGAACTTAACTGTTCAGAAAACACAAATTATGTTAGTTTTAACTCTGAGTACTGGGAAGTTCTGAAATAATTTTTTCAGATGAATGATATAATAAGATTGATACATTGAATGATCGATCTTAATACCATTATGAGTAATAGGATGGGGATAAGGAAGAGTGGGTTCGAGGAAACTGGTTACAAGGTCATTTGTACAGTCCAGGTGAGAGATGACAGTGACTTAAATTATAAGTCAGATGGATCTAGGAGGCAGGGTCACCTGGGTTTGGTGACTTTTTATTGTTTTGAGTGGAGAAGAAACATTGAAGGAGAGGGATGTGTTAAGGATGACTCCTAGCCTTCTGGATGGAGTATCTAGGAGTATGTTGGTAACATTACCAGATAGAAAACGTAAGAGAAGAAGTTTGGGGACAAAATGATTGTAGATAATAAGTTTATTCAGGGGCATATTGTATCTGAGATCTTCATGACGCATGCAAGTGTCCCAACTGGAGATGTAAACATTTGGATTATGGTGTGAAACTACAAAGAACAGTCTGGTCTGGAGATACAACTTCAAAGCCATTTCCTCCAAGTGGTATTTGAAGATGTGGAAGCTGGAATCCTTACACACAGTAGGGACTGCAAAGAATACACAGGGGACAAGGATCTGTTGTAGCTCAGCTCGATCACATCCATATGTGTCCTCCTTATCCAAAAGGGTACTCTGTACATTCTTTTAACAAGGGCTGGAAGACTTCACTGAAGACGTTTCACTCCTGATTAAAAATTCCGTTTATCTATGAACTGAGCTTGTTTTAATAAAGGGAAAGAGAAATGAACCTTAGACTGTATGAATGAATCTAGTTCCAGGCCCATTTAGATGAGTCATCGTGAATTGAATCATTCCAATTTTTTTTTTTTTTCAGATTTCTTTAGGCTGCTCAGTTATACAGTATTCCCAGAGTTATAAATACACTGAAATGGATTTTTTAACTTTTGAAGTTCCAAATCTATGAATTAAAAAAAAAGCACAGAAGAAATGGAAATTATGTAAGCTATCTCATCTCAGGTTTAGGCATTTCCCCAAATCTGTAATTTTTATATAATGATTTTGTCCATGTTATTCTTGACTTTCTTATTTTTTATTGTTGAAGATGACAAGGTTATGATCAGTGTTCCTGTAAAATATGCTTATTCTAAAAACCATTTTCAATAAACTAGGAAGAAACAATCAAAATACCTCATATTATTCCTTAGAAATGAACAAAAATTAATTTGTTAGAAACCATAAAGGGACCATAATATTAGAACAAATAAAGAGAAGAAATTAGATTAAACTCCTTTTCATATATTTTCTCTGGGTAGAACATTCTTTTTCAATTGAAAGACTATGGAAAAATAATAAGTAATTAAAAACAAATATAGCTAATGTTATTTCCCCAGCTAAATTCTAACTGGTTCCACTCACCCGCATTTTTGACATTCAGATTAAGCTTAGAACATCCAGTTGTCTTTGTTATAGACAATACATCCGACGATAAAATTTTGTTCTGTATTATGATTAGTAGTATGGGGAACAAATGATAGTTGGAAAAAAAAAGGTGCGTGACAAAAGTAGCATAAGGAGATGGTCCAAAAATGGAGGAATTCCTGAGTATTGGGGAAAGTATGTTAGGGGGTTACCCTAAAGAGTCGCTCAGAGTGGAGCCATGGTCCAGGGTCAGACACGGAAATGGAAGCAGCCATATGAAGGGGACAATCGAAGGTGAAGTGTGATTTCTGGCACGTGCCAGATGCAGAAATCAGGACCTGGGGGCAAAGTTTGAGACACAAATGCAGCCGTGAACAGCCATGAGAGGAAGTTGGAACCAGAGAGTTCATTTTATATCTCTTCACTGGGCCACAATGTGCTCAGATAACTGGGAAAATATTACTTCCGGGTGTGTGTGTTTGAGGGTGTTTTTATAAGAGATTAGTGTTTGAATTGAGGAACTTAGTAAAGCAGAGGCTTTCTGCATAGTGGGTGAAGCAACACTAATCTGTCATTGAGGGCTGAACAGAACAAAAACAAAGGAAAATTGAATTTGTTGTCTTCCTGACACCATGAGCTGGGCCATCCATCTTTTTTGGGCTTTGGTCTCTGAGTTCTCAGGCTTGGACTTGAGTCTCCACGATTGACTCTCTGGCTCTTGTTTCTTTGAATTACCCCATTGCCTTTCCTGAGTGTCCAGTTTGCAGGCAGTAGGATTGGGGAGTTCTCAGCCTCCATTACCATGTGAGCCAATATGTGTACATGCATATATATTGCATATTATATATTAAATATAATACATAAAATATTAAAAATTGCATGTGTATATTTTTGCTGTTGATTCTATTTCTTTGGAGAATGCTTACTAATACACTGGGGAGAACTGAAAGCAGAATCAGGAGGAACAGGAAAAGGTTAATACTAAAGTTCATGGACTGAAACTATGGGGAAATGGGGAACGATAAGCAAGTGCATATGACTGTGGCTGGCAAGTGACTGTGTGTATGACCATATGGGCTGTTACACCATAATGAGAAAAACTGAGATGGAAGGAGAAAATCGGGAGAGACACAGAGCCAGATGGAAGAAAGGCAAAGAGGAGGGAGAAACCCATGGGCAGAACTAGTAACACATTATCAGAAACACAGGAAATGAGGGAAAGAGAAAGGAACCTATGTTTTAAAGAAGACTGGAAGAAGGAAGACACGCTAAGAGTGGCTCACCAGGCTATGCTTTAAGAGTATTTATACATGTTTCATGTCAAACTCTGTGTTTCTCTTGAATGACAGTATTTACAGTAACTTATTATCTCTGTCCTTTAAAACTTATAAAAGCTACTTCAACATTATTCATAGCTCTTCAACTTCTGAGAAGTACTTTGACATTCAGAGATATCATCTGGGGCTTTTACCAGAAGTACATGTGTATACTTATTATTATTATTACTTTTTTTAAAAAAAGAGTGCAACTGTAGTATTCAGAAACTATCTCTGACAATAAGTAAGGAAATTAATCAAAAGTTTTAACTATGCATAAATATTTCATAATCTCTATCTGTATACATATAGCTGATGTACAAATACATATATGATGAATATGATACTAGTAATATATGTCTGTTTGCATATATGTATGTATATATATATGTATGTGTATATGCACACACATATATGTGTGTATAGACACATATTGCCATATAATATTAGCACCTGATCCCTAATCAAATACTCAGATAAGACAAGACCAGCATGTCAGATTTGGGCATTAGAAAGGTCAAAGTTTCAAAGATGGAGAATGAACTGTATGATCTGTGGAAGAAGGCTTTGGTTGAATAACAGTAGTGGCAGATTTCTTATCCTCTGTCAATGCACTCACATACTTTGTGGAACTTTAGGACAACACACAACTGGTGCGAGGTACTGTTAAATGTGTCTTTGATGGAGAAAGAGGATGTGCTAAATATACACATTGGAATGCTGCATGGTCCTTAGAAAAGATGAGATCCTGTCACTTGACTCAACATGATGAACCTAGAAGGGATTATACTAAGTGAATTGAGTCAAAAGTAGAAAGTTAGATACCATATGATCTTACTCACAGATGGAAAGTGAAGACCAAAGAAAAGGAGCAGATAAACAAAATCAGCCCTTGAACATTGGCAACAGAATAGCAGGGAATGGGACAGGGGTAGTCGGGCAAGTAGGGGTGAGGTCCACTGGACAATGGTGAAGAACTCTTGGTGATTTGGTGGTGGGTAGGGTGTGTTGACATAACCTTGAGGAATGGTGAACCTGTACATATGGGTTTGCGATTTTTGTAAAGCAAAGTTACTTCAATTAATATTTAAAAATAGAAATAAAATAATGTCTTTGACCTCTAGGCTGGTACATTTTTCCCTGTGTCTTGCAGTTTCTTTAGCTTTCAGCATCTAAGATACCAACGTGGCCTAGAAATCATCAGATGTACCACCATCTGGAGCCTTGGAATGTGGTCTAAATTCTTATAAACTGTGTAAATTTAGGCAAGTCACTTCCACTCCGGATCTCAGGTTCCTTCTGAGTTGGACTCAATTTCTGTTCCTCAGTCTTTTTCTGTTTTAATAGACTGGATAGCTGTTGCCCAGCCCATTCAGTAGTAACAAGAGTACAGTTATCTTTTAGTCCAGTTACTCAGTGAAACAAAAGCAAGTGTGTGTATGTATGTGTGTATACGTGCATGTATGCATATATGTGTATGTGTGTATATATATTTGTGTTGTGTATATATACACACATACATATCCATTTTATCTGTGAAATGGTAGTGGAAGATGGATCTGTTTGCAAGGCAATGGTTAGATTGATGGAACTTGCAGATTATATACATACATACATACATATTTATTTATTTATTGTGAGGGATTGACTCACATTATTGTGGAGACTGAGAAGTCCCACAATCTGCATCTGCAAGTTGGAGACCCAGGAAGGCCGCCAGTGATATAGTTCTAGTCCAAACCAGAAAGCCTAAGAACCAGGGAGCCAAAAGTACAAGTCCCAGTCTGAGTCTATAGGCCTGTGATTTGGGAGACTGGTGGTGTAAGCCTTGGTACAGGTACAAAGACCCGGAAGCCAGAGTGTCCATATCCAAAGACAGGAGAAGATGCATACCTCAGCTCAAGCAGAGAGAAAATTCATCCTCTCACTGTCTCTTGCTCTATTCAGGCTCTCAATGAGTGAGGACAAGCTTCTTGACTCAGTCTACTGATTCAAATGCTAATCTCTTTTGGAAGCACCTTCACAGACACAGACAGAAATAATGGATTATTAGCTACCTGAGCTTTCCTTATCCCAGTCAAGTTAACACATAGAATCAACCATCACAAGTTATATGGAACATTCATTGAGCACTTACTCAGCAGGTGCTGAGCTAAGCACATTTCCTTATTCATCCTCAGTACATAATTTTGCATTAAATTCTATTACTATCCCCAATGTAGAGACAAGAAAACTGACTCAGAATTTAAGAAACTTAGCAAGGTCACATATCTAGTGAGTAACACTGTCCTCACTAATTCTGGCCTGTCTGATATTGAGGCATTTGCTCTCCCTCCTACGTTATGCTACATATCATTATAGTCATGATGTTCACATGGAGTACAGACAAAGTTATGCACACTGACTCACGGAAACATCGTGATACTGGGGAAGGATCGCTTTGTAAAAGTCTGCCAGGAGATGTAAAAATTCCCCTTGGGGTGACCTCTACTTGAATACTGGTGCACTAAGCAGTCCTCAGAGTTCTTTTCATAGCTAACCTTTTGTGAGTTGAGGATCTTGCCATGAGAAGGAAGAAAACTATTGCTACCCCTTGCAGTAAGATTAAATCTAGAAAATTCTGTTGCTTTTTGTTGTCCTCTATCTGACCAAATTCACTAGACTTCAGGCCCTCTTTGGCTCTTTCAATAACTCACTGTCTTCAGAGCAGCCTCTGATCAGAAATTTCATTAAGTCAGCTCTGATTTGTCTTCTGATCATACCGCTTAGAAAACATATTGAAAGTGCTAGCTGGGTCACCTATGGTCCCCTCTAATTAGGCTGCCTTAGGCATAATTTTGTTAATATTGCTATTACAGCAAATAACCACGTCACTGATGGCTGTGATCCAATTACAACCTGTACATCAAGCAATTTTTATCTTTGTCTTTGGCAAATATAAGTTGACTGAAGGTCACTATGAATGAGAGTGACAACATTATTTGAATTTTCTGATACCTGAAAGATGTGCCACACCTTCCATCAAGACATTAGCTTGTGAGAATATTCTTTCTGAAATGACTGATGCAAAGAATACATCTTCAGATTCCACTATCACCTGGGCACATTTTCATGCATATCTTTTTCTATCCTTGATGAGAGTAAGAGAGAGGGCATGTATCTAAAAATAGGTAGGCTTCTAGACTAAAGGAAAATATTGGAAGAGTCCTATTGAGAACCATTTCTGGAAGCTTGGACAAATTCCTCAGAGATAAAATGTAACCAGGGTTCAAAAAATTGATGGCTATCACATTAGATTAATTGCTTAAGGAGGTACTGCCATTTTATTTTTAGAGCACGTGATGTGGTGCCTTATCTCTGCCTGGTTAGCATATCCTTACTGTATGAGAAATCTCAACTATTTGTACTTCTACTGGGAGTTTTCTATTTCTTCCTTTTGTCCCTGACTCTGTCTCTGGCAGAGATTCATCTCTCTACACCTCCACAAACTTGCATCTCAAGCTTTAGGTGAAAAGAAGGCAGTGGAGAAGGTAAAAGCAGGGTGGAAATGGGAAAACCTATTCTATCTTTGGTTTAAGAGCCCCACAAGAACACTTCTACTTGTCTTGTTCTACCAATCCAACACCCCATTCAACAACTCCATCAGCTACTAACAATTCATAGCTCAACAAGGCTTGAAGTTCCCTGCATCTCGTAAATGCAGTTGTTTTCCAAAGAGATTGCATTCCAAAAGACAAACAAGGACGTAAAGCCTGTAATACTGGCCTCTACCTCACTATTTCCACTATCTCTATTCACCGTGTCTTGCACACTATATAATATGCTATTTACTCTGCTGAATGCTCTACCTACACTCCTTCTTCTCGCACCCCAATCACTGTAAAAGCTGATCCTGGTTCCACTGCAACACTTATTCCCTGGCCTAGATTCTTAAGAGCCATATGGGAATCTTGTCTGTTTGCCTGCTCAACAACTTCCTACATGGGCTCATCATCCCTAGATTTCCTGTGTCAGTCTCTACTTGCATCTTATCTTTTGTCCTGTGTCCCAAAGTGTCCTCCTAGCACCACTGATCGGTGACATTTTCACTCTAATATCGGTTAGAAGTAAAAGAAAGGAGAGTGGGGGACCCTGATCCTGCTGTCAGGAAAGTAGTCCATTTCATTATTTTCCTGAATGTATTTTGACATGAGAATACACAAAACCTGGACCGTATAGTCTCATGACTACGAACATCTCAAGTACATTGTAGTTCAATCAGCTTTCAAGATTGCTCAGATATCAAGCTCTGTTTTTCTGTAATACACATTCTGAGTTGTCAACAGTGAATTCACAAATGAAATTTGGAGCATGATCCAGTGATACGTTAGGGACTGTCTGCATTCTTGGAGGTGTATAGGCCAACATAAAAAAAAGTTGCCTTTTGGTGACTTCAAGAATTAACCTTAAAACATTACTTTTAGGAATAGCAATGTCTTTTGCTACATGGAATGTGAGTTGTGTTCCATGAAAAAAACTAAATGAAGCTTTACAAGAAATATGTAGTTTTCTACTGCAAATCTAAGCAACAGATCAAAATCATTGGCAACTGGAAAATACCATCTTTCAAGACAGTGTTGGTGTCTATTTCATCTCTATTTCTTCACGGTTAGCTCAGCAAGTTCCTGGCGTGGATACAGATTTCAATAAATGTTGGTGAATGTTGTTTTTAAATGAACAGAATGCTCGAGTGTCTGTGTCTATGGACACAAGTATTCCAATCTGAACTAAATCATTTATCTTAGCTGAGTCTCACCTTTGCCCCCAAATACTTTTCTCTGATGCTTATTTTTATGTGTGCAATTAAAGGTTGGAGAATGGCTCTCACAAGTGATGGAATATTGGTTTAATGCCCAGACCAGGAGGAGAGTTTCACACCCTGTCTTATTCTCATCACACTCTCTTTGGATGATGGAGTCAAGAGTTGGTTTGAGGCTTTGTATTTAGCCTGTCACTTGGTTCATAATTTGTCTGAGTACTTTGTGGCTGATAAAAGGAGGCAGAGTTAAATGTGAGCTCCTTGAGGCAGTTTCCGTGTCCTGTTCATCTTCACACTCCCTTTTCACATCTAGCCTGGAGAAGGAAGGAAACAATTACCATGTCTCGAGTATCTGTGAAATCGGGGACTGTTCTGGGCAGGTTGTCCACATGGTTTCATTTAATTAATTTAACAGTCATATGATATAAATCGTTCTCAATTTAGAGTTGAGAAAACCGAAGACTATAAATAAGACTTAAGGAATTTTCCCAAATCACCTAATTGGTGGTCATTGTCCCAGCACAGTGCCTGATACATCACGAATACTCACGAATTCCCTCTTCTAAGCCTGATCAGCTTTCAATGTTTTTAATGTCTTTCCTTTGCTTGCTATCAAGTGCTTGCTCCTCAACAAATGTATTTAGTGAAATAGCAACCACAACGGTTTGCAACAGTTTGTGACATTTTAGTGAATACACACTGTTTTCACATTTGACATATACATTATAAACATTCATATCATTATATTAATACTCATTTTTTTCATAGAGCAGAATGGTGCTTTCTATCATTTTTTTTTTCAAAAACATTTACTGCTAACTTACCAGTAAAACTGATTTAGGTGCTCAAGACAAATAGGTAAGTTTCTACCTCTACCATAAAAAACACAAAGTTTTGTGAAGGAGACAGACATATGAACACAAAATGTCAATGGGATGGAAATAAATTCAATTCTCCCCCCATATACAGACACAGATAGAAAATTGATCTCTATCTCTATCTATAGCTATGTACACATGCACACATATATACACACGTACACATGCACACACATATACAATGCACACACAAATACACATACACATGTGTACATATATGTACCTGTGCGTACAGATGCACACATGTGTATACACATGTGTTCACATAGACACATATAGACACCTATATATAGACACACCTACACACGTATACACACATGTATACACAATGCGCACACATATATACACACTGCACACACATACATATATACACACATATACACATATACATACACACATATATCTGCGCACATATATACACACCGTACACACATATATACATATACACACATAAACACACACATATACACTCATACATATAGGATCAATGGCAACACTGGCAAGGGTGCCAAGAGAGTCTTCACTTGTACCTCAGAGAGACTGAGGTAGAGGACAAGGATCAGAGAAAGTGTCTTAGAGAAAAAGTGTTTCCACTGATGGCTGAATGACAAATTATTCCCTATAGCTCAGAGAGAAGAAGGGCATCCAAGATAGCATTTGTTGCAGATGCAAAGATACAAGATTTGACAAACTCTGTAAGACATATAGTGTGGCTAGAAGGTCGTTTGAATGTAAAGCTTTCATGGGAAGATGAGGATAAAGAAGTACTAATAATAAATACCATCTACTTCATACTGACTGTACATGAATGAGATTGCTAAGAACTTCACATCATAATCTGCACTATTATTGGCAACAACCTTGATTATTAATTTTATTTTGGGAATAAGGTTACTAAGGTTATGGGAATTTAAACTTTGGCTTAATTCCAAAGTCACACACAGCTGGTATGTGACAGAGTCAACTCTGGAATCAGGACACTCTGATACTAAAGCCACTTTACCACAATGGAATATGACTTTCCAAAGGTGAAAAAGCAGGGTAGAAAGGGTTGGGTAGATTCTGCTAAAAATTGTGAATTTTATTTTCCTTGATATGATATCTTAAAACTGTCTATATCATCACCCTTGTAGAATTCACTGTGGGCATCCTGGAGGTTGTCATACCAAGAGGTAAAACTTTCCATTCATAAATGGTTATTTTTAAGGCTTGAGCCAAAACAGTAGACGTGGGGACAGAGGTAAAGATGGACTTCATGAATTACTGAAAGATAAATAGGAAAGATTTGATGACTAACTAGATACACCAAGTGAGGGAGAAGATTAAAGTAATTCCCAGCTTGTGGCATATATATAAAATGCATTGTGTGGCTTTTAACAATAGGCGTTAGAGGAGGAGACATAGATTTGAGTCAGAAGAAGGAAATTTAGGTTAATTTCAAGAGTAAGAAGTTTGAGATTGCTGTAGACATTCAAGTGAAGAAGATCGTCACTTGGAATTTAGGCTCAGGCGGTCCCAATAGTGTTGTACAAAGAGTTTTTTGATTTGGGACTTCTTAGTGTTGAATAGTAGAATACATTAAGAGAATGATGGCAGAGGAATCATCTAAGGAACTGAGAAGGAGCTCCCAGAATGATGGAGAGAAGACTAGAAGAGAGCATAGAAGACATGGTCAAATGAATTGAGACAGATGGGAGAGGTGATGATGGGAATGCGGCGGGTGGGCCTCTCAAAGAGGAAGATGAGAGATTGGCAAGAGAGTTGGGGAATGAGGTAAACTTGTATTTTTGTAAGCCGAGTACAAAGAACCAGTGGGTGATGACTATGATGGAGGAAAGAAGAGGATTCACTGATGAGGATCCTTCAAGCCTTTGGAGGAGGAATGTGGACGAAACATCAAAGGTGAGTTGAGTTAGAGGCAAGTGAATTTAAAAGAATTGAGGAAATATTCTTTGCTCATGTGTGTTTACAAGTTGAGCTAACAATCTTAACAAATCCTTTGTATTTGTCTAAGTGCTCATAATAAATAATTGACAAAAAAGCAAAATCCTTTCCTCTCAGAATTTGCAAGAATTGACAGGAAAACAATTAACTTTTGGAAAAGTTTGAGATTCTGAGACAATCCTGTGGTGTCCCTCTCACTTTCTCCTCCTCTACCACTCTTATTTAGGTCAAACAAAACAAAACAAAACAGGCTAAAATGAACATGACAAGGATCCCTGAAGAGAAATATGAAATCCATAAAAGTCTTGAAATAAAAACCTATCAGCAGTTCACATTTATAAAAAAGCTTTTATCTCTCAGGTTCCACATGAGTCCACTCCTGTGTGCTGTCTTCCCTTCTGTCTGGTCCGTCTGTCTTCCCTCAACTCTTCATCCTCACCTTACCTCCTTACTATGAGACTCATCAACCTTCTTGCTCTACTGCTAACAGGAGCACTTATCTTGCTCACATTGCTTGTCTCTGTCATGCATTAGTTGATGTGTGCACACATTTTATTTGTCCCACTTTATGTTATGTGTCTCCAGATAGGGAATGTTTTCATTTTCTTTTGTCCTCTGTGATAATCCCTTGGTATTGAAAATACCAAAGGGGGTATTTACTGAATGATTCTCCTTTTACAGATAAAACTAAACTAGTTGAAATGAAGTGACAGTATGTGTAAACGCAGAATTTAAGAATATTCAGAGCTAAGAGCTGCTTTCCAGACCACATGCTTTCCCTGACTCTGCCTCTCGGAAACATTAAGCGGTCATTAAAGTGAGCATTGGTATTGGGGAGGTTCAGCTGACTCAGGGGGTTACCTGTCAGAAGACACTTGTGATGTCACTTGCGTTTGTCACGGCCTTTCTTCCCCAGTTACTCTGATGTGAGGGCCACACTGGCTGTGCTGAATGAGACCTCTGATGGTTTTTATACATATTTCTGATTCTAAGGTGAATCATCCAGAGAGAATCCATGCCTGTTCTAGAATAATACTTCGTAAGCACAGTTTTCCCATATAGAACAAATACACTTAATATCTAGCCTTGTTTTAAGCAAGTTTCTCATAGTAAATGCTACATCTTTTGCATATTGACATGTAATTTAGAAGTTATTTGTGAATACATCTCTAAGTTTATAAAGAACAAGTGAAATGAAAAAACTGTAAATGAAAAAAAATTGTATCATTATAACCAGGCTGGCAGCAAACAAAATTGGATCTTGTCAAACTCTTCCCTCAGTTCTTTCTGTTCCCACTCAGTGACTTTTTCCTGAAACTCGGCTGTTCTTAGTGATCTGCCAAAAATTTCTTTTCAAATTATTAACTAAGAATAATTTAAAGTTGTACACTTACCAAGAATATTTGTAAAGTGTTTTCAAATGATATTGAAGGAACGTTGCATAACAACATAGAAGCTTAAGACATGACATCATAAATCAGCATCTGTATATAATACATTGAGTTTATCAGCATTTTAATTCCATTCTTCACCTTATAGTGAACAGCATATAATAATATGTAGATTTTATTCATGGAGTTAAGTGGTGAAGGAGGCATTTTTCTAAATGTTTAGAAAAATTACATTATGATGTCAAATTCCTAATATGTCTAAAAAATGAATCCTACCCTGGATGTGGTTCTTGGCAAATGATTCATCCCCCCAAAAAATAGAACTTGTCATCAATTTATGGTATGATGGTGCTGAGACTGGTTCACAAATCTCTTCTTAGATTTTTTTTTTCCTTATCCTCTATCAAACCTACAGGAAATGGTATTTGTCTCTTTTCATGAAAATGAAAAAATTACCCTGTGCCATACTCAGCCTTTTCGTTTTTGTTGAATTGTTTAGTAGAGATAAAGATGAAGTAGAAAGAAAAATTCCATTTTTGTAATGACTATTTTCCTGGCAGTAACTGATCCTTTTCAAGTCCCTCAGTTTTATAGCTTTAAATTTTGCAGCCTTTCCCAATCTGTGCTACTTAAAATTTCATTAGTAGAGTCTGTCTCTGGTATTACAACTCTTATCTGCAAAGGCCCTAAGACAAGAGTACACAGGAAACTGACTGGAGCGAGCGTGGCGTGAGAGGCTACCAAATGCATTTCACATTCCCTTGACTCTTTCATTCTTTATTTCCAGTTATCTGTGAAATGGGTACTGGATGTGTCCCCCTAAATTGCCTTTGAGAAGACAAGAATATTGACAGAAAATGCTTTGCAGGTTTCCCGGAAGTAGAACGCCTTCACCTACTATAGACGTAGAGACACTTAGCAGTGAGCCAAGAGTGAGCAAATTACTAAGGAATTTACAGCAACTACAACAATGGTGGAGGCCTGGAGCAACCAGGTTACATTTATTTTGTGTCAAGTGAGGCAGAAAATAACTTACAGTTGAGTTACTTCCTCTTTTGAGGAACCAAAAAGATAGGAAATACAGTTGAAAACAGAGAGGCAGATGGAGGTCAAGCTCGCAAGAGGCCCAGAGAATGAACAAGGTCTCTGGGTTATGAACTGTGGCACCTCAAGAGGGATGATTGGCCTGGAGACTAACCACTCAATGAATTCCTCTAACTTGGTTGCACTGAGGAAAAATCTCCATTTTCCTCCATGGACAAAAGTTAACTTGATCCATGTACTAAAATCTGAGTAAATATAAATATTTGACTCTGCTTTTTTAAAGTTTCTGAATATATCTCGGTGCTTGCTTTTCTTCAGAGCTTGAACTTTGGGAGAAATCACTTTTTCCTCCAGGTGACTAGTAGCCTCTCAAGAACAAGGTACTTTCTCTGGTTCTGCTGAAGAGATTTCAGAGTCTGCAGAGGCTGATGGAGTTTTTAAAGGTCCAGGATGTATGAGTTTGTGAAGAAACCCTCTGATCTGCTTGCCCCTTTCTCCTTCGAGAACCTCTAAGCCCTGTAAGCTGGAACAAGAATTCCGGTTTTCCAGGTTGGTCACCTTCTTCTTTAGAGCATTTATGTCTTATTTCATAGAAAAAATATCTTTAGTTATTGTGCATTGTTTGCATTCATTAACATTCATTCTGGTTTCCAGCACTTCCATCTGCTTCTGATAAAAGTCAAACTTTTCCTGGATTTTTAATATTGCACTGATAATACCAGTCATCTGACGGAGGAGTTCATTTTGGTCCGTTATAATATGTTGGAGCATTACTCTAAGATTCATTGCTTCACCAGTATTAGCAACATCTTTCTCATGATCACAGGGAATTACAGCTGGAGATCTAGTTGAATGTGGGTGCTGGTTCTGAGATTTAGGGAAAACGTTTTTAAGAGATTGTCTGATCTTGGCTACATCAGAAGTCCACAGATGCCCAGCAGAAGCTTTTGCCCTTTTGGTTTGAAGTTTGCTTATCTTTCATAATGAAACAAGAAGCAAGGTGTTTGAAATCTGGCCAGAAACAAATAAGCAATGACAGAATGAAATGATCTTTTGCTTACTTTTTGTTGGATGTCTTTGCTGGTAGCGTTATAGACTGTTCTTGGAGAGCATTAAAGGCAATAGTAATACTATCTTCTTATAGCACCATCCAACTGGAGAGCTGTGTGAAAAATGGTCAGCTGCATAGAATCATTCATATAGTGATCATTGACCAGATGCTGATGTCACAATGACTACTCTCTAAGAGTACATTCTTTTTTTTTTTTTTTTAAAGGAAAGGTTCAGGCAAGAATGAAAGCAAATAGTCAGACAAGCAGGAATTGAGAGGGAGAAGAATTTTACTTATTTTTATTTAGCTGTCTCTCTTGGTTGTTCTTCCTGACCCTGGATCACGAAGTTGTTTCCTTGGGATGTGGATTACGCTTTAGCTGACCAAACCACTACTGCACCAGGATGTGCCTCTAAGAAGACATTTAAACAGCAATTCTTAAAAGTTTTGGTCAAAGAGCTCTTTACTCACTAGTAGCGATTATTCAGGACCATCATAGTTTTGTTTATGTGGATTATATTAATAAATATTCTATATGAGAAATTAAAACTAAAAATATCTTCTGTATTGATTTATTAAATTTAGAAAATGACACTTATTAGTCATTAACATAAATCACATATTTTAATAAATGTCATATTTTCCATAAAGAAAATTCATAGAACAATGGCATTGTTTACAATTTGTAAATGTTATAAATACCTAAATTAATAAAGAATGTTAACTTGATATATATCAAAATATCAAATTCAGTAATAACATCACCAATCTCATCAGAAAGACCTTTGAGTAATGGGAAGATGCCAAGCTCATAGTAACAGATGTAATACATTTTTTAAAAAATTCTCATTTTAGCCAGAAAAACTTGAAATTTATTTAACTTACTGATTTAGTGACAGGTTCTTTAACTCCAGGACTGTTTTGTTTTCTTTCAAAAATGAGTTTGCCAAATACTCAAATAAGAGTACTAGAATTTACTGCCAGTGTTTCAAGTAAAAATGGTGTTCCTTCTGGAGACAACTGGTATACCTTGGTAAGCAGTCAAGAGATTTATGTGCACTTCTTATTACATCACACCATAATATTAAAATCACATACTGAAGGCTTGAGATTTAGTAGCATTATTTATTTTTTTTTTTTACTGTGTCATCCAGGGTAGTCCAGAGCTAAACCATTTATTTTTTTTCCTTCTGATTTTGTGGAGGTAAAAATGCATTCAATGTTGGTACAGTTTAGTGCCAGTGCCTTGGTTTGTGATAAGGGACCAACAGTTCTACCCACCACTGCTTTTGAAATGCAATTTGAAAACTGTAAATGTCAACAGAGTCAAGGCAAATAATGCCCTCACATTATTTTGAAATATTTGTGCCCTCTTAGTCTGCTGTATGTCACACTCTGAGAAACACTGCCTCAAGAGTTTTAAAATAATATCATACATTCTTCATGATTCCTCTTACAGGGTTTTCTAAATAATAACATTTAAAATCCAAATCCTTTGAAATATTAAATGTTTTGCCCAATTGATATGTTGAGCTAAAATTTAATTTTATTCTTTGGTCACATAAAGATAAAACCTTCTGGAATTATAATGAGATGCTATCCATGTTTTTTAAGGGGCAGTCCCATTCTCTTCAAGAGGGTATTCCTTCTTGGATCAATGCTAGCTCTACTCTTCTACTAAATCACTTTCTCCTGTTTATGCTGAGTGACAGAGCTAGCTTTGGTCTAAGTGTTGGTTTCAACTCTGAACTGAGGTAAAAGTAATATAAGAATTTTGGCTCATCAGTGATATCTGACATTTTGTTTTATTTGCCTATGTTTTTTTTTCTTGTTTTAAAAAGTGAGCAGGAAGAAGCACTTTATTTTTTATTTATTTGTTCACATTGGTTATTTCCTTTGGTGCTAGGTCCTGAACCAGTGACCTTGGGATGTATGTGGGACTACTTCCAGAAGTATACTAGACGGCTAGGCCACCAGGGTTCACCCTACTTGCCTATCTTTGAATCCCTGTTTAGTAATTCTTCCAAAATTTCTGGAGACTTTTCCAAACTCTTGCTGAGGAAAAATTTTCACCAGGACTAGGATGTCACAGGAATGGCATTTGGAGCCAGAATAGGTAGCATTCAAAACTGTTGCATTGAACTTGGCCAATGCCATTCTACTATCAAACACTAGAGAAGTCAATGTTTAGGTCAATTAAACATTCAAGGGCCAGTAAAAATCAATGAAAATGGAAGAAAAAACAAGGGCTCAGAGTTCTAAAAGAAAACTGCAAGATTGAAACAGTAAGTGTTTAATTAAATATCTCCAACATGTACCATTATATCATCTTCATTAATTGTTAAATTTAGCATTAACATTTCATTACATTTGGAAGCAATTTGTAGATTAAGTATTCTTGTGTTACAAGAATTCCCAATTAAATTAGAGGGATTTCTTGTAACAATTACTCCCTCTGGGTTAATAAAAGTTAAGTCTTATTGGGTGCATACTTGTAATGCAGTTATATTTATATTCAGCTAAATATTAGCTTATTTAACTGAAGTTCTTAGAAGTCACTTAGTTTTCCTTTCTGCTAAGATGTCAAATTTCAAATGCTTATATTTTGATTCCTGAACCTATGTGTTTTAGCTTTGCTGTCATACAAATGATGATTAAAATGCATACATACAGACATAATACACATATATAGTCAATTTACAAAAAGATGGACATTCAAATTTCAGAAAAATAGCACTGTATATTTATAGAAGACTTATTTTGACTCAAACTTTGTGTAGCAATATGAAAAAACCCTAGATAGTCAGTTGGTTGTGTTATCAAATCTATTTCAAGCAGAAACTTGTGAAGACTTTAGAAGCTGAACTATATTTCAAGAAATTAAAAAATGAGCATTTAGAGGCTATTCTTGCCTTACTGAAGTAAAGCAGATGTAGTACAGCAATTGTAGTGGTAGAACAATTGTAATTAAAAGACTTTAAAATATACAAATAAATTTTTGTGTACAGTATTTTTATAAAACAAATTAATCTAGTAGTTTTGATACAAACCTAAAGCTGTCTGAGTTCCCATATAGTTATTCACGTTAATGGAAGGAGTCTCAGCTGATTGGAGCTTGCTGGACAGTGAAACATGGTGGTGAGAGGAAATAAGCCTCTTGATCTGGATGAAAGGAGAGCAGTCAAAAAAATAATGAATAGGGGGAAATGAGTTGGCTCTTTTTCGGGTTTCTGCCAAAGAGATGGAGATATTTGGGAATAAAATAACATGGTGGATGCAGAGCCTAGTGACAGATGCTTGCTTGCCTAGGAAAATGTCTGCTTTTACAGGGATGGCATTTGGAAACAAAGAAGTTAGTTCAAGACCATTCCATTGACTAACTCTGTGCTCTATATCAAGATACTAACTTCTCACAAGTCTGTAAAATGGGGTAATAACTGTACTAATTTCATACAGTGATTTTTGAAAATTAAAGTGTTCAATATTTGTAGCTCCCTTTCTTGTTTCTCTATGACTCCCTGCTTATATTCTTTTGAATGAAAGGAGGAGGTGGTTAAGAATTTGAAGTTTTAGCTCTGCCCTTTTCAGTCCCCTTTTCTGCCTTTTATTCTCTTTTTCAGTAAGAGGCCACTCCACCACCTGCACGACCAAAGCATAAAGCATGTGCTGCTCACTGTTTACTAGTTTCTGAAGATAAAGCATTTGGATTAGCAGGGCCCCAGAATACAGCAAGCAGGCCTGGAGAAACCAGCATTCCACCTCCTAGCATAGCATGGCAAGTACAATTAGATATGGTGGCAGGCCAACATGCAAAAGTCATGAGACAGATGACTCTAATAGTAAAACAAAGTACAAAAATAGTAAATATTAAGAGAGTAAATGCTGATGTTTTGAGTAATTTATCTATAAAGCAATTATAGAAGAGTCAAAATTTTCTATATACAACACCCTAATCACCTTACACCCTTTTAAATATACTTTCTTCAATAAGAGACAACGAGGTAGGATTATGGTTACCCTGTTAGCAATTGGGCATTATTTGTCAACTTTATAACTATAGTCATCTACTGTTACTCATACACCTTTAGCGGTTATGACTAACACAAATTATTGAAAGTCTTTTACTTAACCACCTCTCCCTGTACCCCACAAACACAAGATTTCAGGGTCAATTTTACAAGAACGTGGGTCCTTTCACTTGAAAATCACCTGTCATGTACAGAGTGAGATAAAAGATTGATGGATCAGGAAGATCTTTTGAATTTGAGCAGGGCGGCTGATCCAAGAGTATGAGAATTTCACCAATGAGTTCAGATCTGGTGGCCCACAAGTCCAGTTGTTAGGAAGGACCTTAAAGTGAAGCTGTCTTCTACGAGTCTAGCTTTCTAGCCATAAGAGACAGAAGAGAAATGAGGCTGACTTCGGAACTGTTGCACTAGACCAAGACAGGCAGGAGAGAAAAGCAAAGAGATAGGTAGTGTTTATCAGGCAGGATCTGAGGCTGGGATGCCACACTATATATTGTATTATTTACTATATATAATGTGGCTTGGTTTCTGCAATTCTGTTTCACCTCTTGGTTTCCCTTCTCTGATATTACCTGGAAACCTCTGCTCCCTTTAGCTTCTGATTGACACACTTGCAACAGTGCTTAGTAAGTTCTGATACATACAATTGATGTAGCCATAAAAATGGAAGGAAGTGAGGGAGCCCATTCTCCTGGTTAGGGAGACTCTGGTAAGGAGAGGGTTACCCTGTGGTGTCAATAAATGTTCGCAGTGATACCTTCTGTGAGACCAGAATCCAAAAGAATAAGACCAACAGCTCTGAAGAAATAATGGACTAGCAATTTTATTGCACTGATATTTGGTTGTGATCATTTACTTTTTCACTATAACTAAATTTGTGTGGTCTCCTTCTAGAATGCTCTCCATCTATTTATCACCCAAGCAAACATTTACTCATTCTAAAGGAAACATCCAGATGTTCTCCTTGTCCCGTCCATTCTGATTCTCCATGTAGTCTTCCCAGCACTCTCAACAGGTTCTGGGACCCCACCCAGCAGCGATCAACATATTATATTGTTACTGTTGGCCTGTCTCTCCTTTAAATTGTGAGTATCTTGTGGAGAGAGAGGTGTTTTTCAACTCCATGTCCCCAGTGTTGCAAAGCATAGCAAAGCGATGTTCACGATGTCTTTATTCAATGAATGGATGAAAGAATGAATGATTGGGTATGTTGTAGGTGATTGTCAAAGTCTACTTTGAGTATTTTCTGAGCCCATTTCTGTGGGTGGCTAGGGAGCACATTGTTTGCCGCATAAAGGGAATCTATGATAACTTTTCTCAGTTCCTGAGGGATCATTTAGCAATTTTGGGACAGGGATTTGATAATTGCGTCCCCAAAGACCTGAAGCAGTTACATGGCAGGAGCAATGAATTGAGATTAGGCAACTGAAGATAATTATGAACCAGGAAACAGCTCTGGCATGAATAAGAGAGAATCTAGTAAATGAAGGTAACAGGACTTGTATAAAGGCACTGATTCTAGAGGTGACTCACTTACCCAGCAAGCTTTCCCACTGTGTTGCATTTCAAGTCTTTCCAAGTCTCTAAGGAACCACAGGTAACTGTGTGTTCTCCAAGCCCCGGTGGGAATGCCTGCAAAGGCATTTGTCATCAACTTGGGTACTCAGGCACTTATCTCTTTATTCATGCCATCTTATTCTTCATATTCCAAGTTTATAATGTCTTTAGGTTATCTAGACATACCCTTTACCATTTAGTTCCAGAACCCTAGGGGCACATTAGTGTTTTGTGCAATCTCTCCTCCCTGTCATCTTCCTCCCCTCCTTTCCGTTATGCTTGGCTCTCCCTGGTGATGTGTTATATAAGGTTGCTTAGTTTCTGTAATTCTCAGTTTCACCTCTTGGTTTCTCTTCTCTGATATTACCTTGAAACCTCTGCTCCCTTTAGCATGATTGACACACTTTTTACAGTGTTTTATAAGTTCTGATATGCACAGTTGACATAGCCATAAAAATAAATGGCTGGAAAAAGGAAGAGAAAGGGAAAGGGATGTGTTGTTGTTTTTTTTTTTTTGCTTAACTATTCACCTTATTCTTTAATGGAACTGGTGAATAAATGCAGTGAGTTAGTCTATTTAAACACCACCATTTCACTGAATTTATGTCATTGAGTACATCTTTTGGAAAATTATGATGTGGTGGGTGCAAACCAGAATTAACTTGTTCTCTTGTTCCTGGGTTGTACTGTACTTTATTTAGGGAACACTGAGAATTAAAAAAAATAGGGAATTCATAATGATTACAAAGGAAATGAGCATTTAAAGTTGAAACAAAACCATAAATCATAAAGCACAAAAATGGAAGGATATTACATTTCCCATTTCTAATTATGAATACTGTGTAGTTTTCAGTATCTGGGTCTATTAATGTGTTTGCATAGCCTGAATTTTATGAAAAACTATTTGAATGTTTGGCTTTTCCATTGTGATAATGCATTAAAGTACTTTGGACTACAAAATTCAAGGAACTACCTTCTTTGTTTAAAGTTTTAAGAATTACAGTATAATATGAAAGATTGAACTGGCTTTTCTTAATAGTCCTCACCTTAAAGGACATCTAGTATTGTGGCATTTCATGTTTTCAAAGGAATTTGTAGCAGTGTCTCTGTGAAATAAATGTATCCGTTGAATCTATTTTTCCCATCTGTTGTTAGTCTGCTCACTGTATCTTGGGAAAATTACCTTTCATTCTGTTTCATCTGTACAATGAAAACTGCAATAATGCTGTCTGCTGATACTAAAGGAGCATCATAAAAGTCCACATAAAAATGCTGATTACGTCTGATGTTTTAATTTATATAACCTCTCTCATTAAAAACCCTTAACCATTCTGCACTGTTTCTGTAGTGTTTTTGATTGAGGAGTTAGATTTAAGAAACACTCTCTGTTTAAAACTGCATTCTTATTTAACTTTCTTATTTAACTTTCTAAATGTATGATTTCCCCTTGTATACTCTGAATGCTCACAAAATAGAAAATGCCCAAGAGGCAAACAGAAAACAGAAAAAAAATTGTTTTCCTCTTCCATCTCTACCTAGGCTTTTACTACTATGATTGAGGGGAAAATAATTTATTTATTATTTAAAATATTTATGGAAGGTTCCCTTTCTCTCATCCCCCCAAATGTGTCTTTCTACAGCTGTGACAGGTATACCATAAGCCAACTAGAGTATAAAAGTATTTAGGAGTGTTAAACTATAAGACTGAGAAATATATATCTCATATTATTTATGTCTATCCATCTATCTTTTTTTTTCCCCATCTCTTTCTGGGATTTTGAGGTCTCTTTCTGATGCAATGTGAGTCTCAGGTGACAGAAATGGAGAGTGACAGCAGATCTAATAGATGCATATTTCAATAATTTTAACTTCAGTTTTAGGCACTAATGGTTATGATCTCACTTTAACTTATGAGAATTAATTGCCATGCTGTTTAGGTGCCCAAGTCTCTCCTCCATGATATGATGTAAAATGATAGCAAGTTGGCTTAAGCTTTGGGGCAATTTACATACTAAAATATGCAAAAATCTTTATCATAACCTCCATTGGACTTCACATTCAAACTTTTAAATGGCACTTATGAAAGAATGTATTTCTGGAAATCATATTCTTGTTGTTAGAAACTAGAGCTGAAGTAAAATGAATGCCCAGGCTCATTGTTAATGATTGAAAAGTGACATAATTGCTTAAAACTGGTGAAACAGAAGACTTTATCTTTTTTGACTCCAGTATTCCTTTGAGAATTCTATGAAAGCTTCACATAATTCCTCAGGAAACAGCATATACGTATAATACTAGGTGATTCACATACCTCTTTCCTTACCCTTCCCCAACCCTCACCGCTAAAGGCATTTATAAGCAGTGTAGATTACACTCCAGGTTAAAATTACTGACAGTCAGAGAAGAAGGATCTTTCAGGTGCCAGTAAGTGTTCATGGGGGTTCATCTCTAGGTGATCAGAGTCCTTTCCTGCCTTGGTTCAAGAACTTAAGAGTGTTTGAAAGCTGAGTGTGAAGGCGGATGATTGATTACTTGGGAGTCAAAAGATGGCGAGATCTGTGGAATGTGAGCCTGGGGAATGGTTCCAGCGAGCACTAAAAACAAAAAATGAATAAGATCTGGGTATGTGGAAGTCAGAATAGTCTCCAGACTATGGGCACCAAGAAGTCAGGGTCTCTATTCAACTTGTTCTTCACGATTGCCCAGCAAGGTGCCTGCTATCTGCTGCTAGCTTTTGTGTGTGTGCATCTCTTTTCTAGCAAGATGCAGAGCTGCAAACAATGACATCAACCCAGGGCTGGAAGGCTACCTGTGCCTCTGATACAAAATGACTGAGATGAGCATTGGTGGCTCTGACAGGTAGCTAGCAGCAGAAAGCAGGGACAGGGAGATCCAGAGCCAGGAAACTGTGGATCCGTGTAACTGACTGAACCCAGCCAACAGCACACAGCCATGGTGGCGCCAGCCCAGTCTACATACAAGAGTCAGGGAGCCAGTACCACTAAGTTTTAAAGGGAAAGTTAACCATCAAGGCCAGGTGCAAGGCTACTGAAAGGAAATCAGTCATAACAGAGCCAATATGAAGTCTTCCGATCAATTCAGGAAGAGACCACCAATGGGCCAGTAAGAAAACTTGTCCCACCTTGGAATGCTCAACGACAGGTTGGGGTTGGAAAGCGAGCTGCTAGACTCCTTAAAACTGAGATCTCCCCCATCATCTTCATTGCTCCCACTCTGGACCCACCATTCTCTCTGTGAGTATCTTTCCCCTCTTTCTAAATAAAATCTCTTTTGCTTCACCCCTGAGCTTTAACTCTCCTTCCTTTTACTCAGCATCTGGGTGGAGCTCTAGAACATTCTTCTTCCAGAGACACAAGTTGCCACGACAACAGAGGAAACAGGAATGCACATGGATTCACATTATATCATTGTTTAGAGATCTCTGGTGACTGGTTAGGAGCTAAGCAAGTGTTTTGTAGGAGTTACTGGGAGATCAGAGCTGCAAACTGAGTATCTTAATTTTATTGCTAAGGAGCTAAGAAACAACAGAGGGATAGACTCAAAATTTTATCATCAAATTTGGATAATTCCCTTAGGACTAGAACTTACAGTGATGAAGTAAGAAGGAAAGGCTTTATAGCAAAGGATAGGCCTCTCCAGGATGTTCAGAACAGGCCTTCCCAAGACATGCCATTTTGACATGTAGATGATTTTGAACTAAGATCAGGCTCACACAAAACTTTTACTCACTCTTTTAACTACCTAGAAGAATGAAGGTTGGGGATATTATCCAGAATTAGGATTTTTACCAGAAATAAACTTTCTGTTGGAGAAACCTATCTACGTGGCTGAACGAATGTCTAATTGCAGAGCATTGGTCTTTGACTCACCCTCTTCTCATTATGAGACTCCCTTCTCTCTCCTTGAAGCCCCAGGCCCCTGTCCCATTCTTGTTTTTCCTTAATGACCTTGGAATTCTCATTTCTATGTATATTCCCCAGATGTAATTTTTTTTTCTCCTGCTGACCTGTCTGATATTAATTGATTATATGAGAAGCCTGAGGAGGACCCAGAGGGGCTGGGGGAAGTTTTCTTTTCTCCCTGACAGTGGAACAACGAATCCGTTTTACACTTTGGCTTTCTCTTCTCTTTTCATACCACTTTAATAAGAGGTGTCATCATTATGCACAAAAGCTAGTTACTGTCCACCCCCACCCTTCTCCTGGCCTCCTCCCTCCTCTTCCTACCTGCACACATGTGAGCTCTCCACTGCTGAGTCATCGTTGCAATTCAGTGAGTCAGCTTGTGCCTTTCCTTTGTTCTGAAATGTCACATAACCACTGGCTAAAATTTAACTTACTCCTGCGTCACAGGTGGGGACATTTTTTTCCTTTTATATAATTGACATGTCTGCACATTTATTTGTCTATCTCATGCATATAATACAAGTAACAGTGGAGTCTTCTCTTTTTAAAAACTGAACTTTATCCACACAGCAGTATCATGTCATTTCACTTGTTATTCTCTACTGACTGTGATGTAAAAAAATTATCCTGTGGTGAAATGCTTGAGGCCCCACATGTCCAGAATGAAAAGAATGAACTGTATCAACTGTATCATAGTCCAGTTGCATAACATGTATCTATGATGGATGTGTGTGTGTGTGTTGGTGGAGTCTGCCTTTCTCAGACTTTGTGGCTACACAAGGAAGGTGAAAGATAAACCTCCTGATAATGTTCAGAATAGGCTTCACTTTCTCATGATTATTACTTTGAGGTGAGACCAATTGAGAATCTACAAACTCCTGAGAAATTTTTTACCACTCCCTTAACTACCTAGAAGAATTAAAATTGGGGCTTTTACCTAGAATTAGGACTTTTACTGAAAATGAACTTTTTATTGGAGAAAACTATATAACAAGGAAAGTATCTCTCTTCCTATCATGTAAGTCTCCTTCCTTCCTTCTGGAAACCCATTTCCTGTCCCATTCCTTAGCTCAGAGTATATATACCCACATTTTGCCTTATTGGACTTAGAATCTAGAACCATATAGATTCCCCATATATGCGTAATTTTGGGTTTTTTTTCTCCTACAAATCTCTCTGATTGCTTGGCCAGCCTAACAAGAACTCCAAGAAGTAAGGGGAAATTTCCCTTATGCCTCCATAGGACAAGAAATTTTCAAGTCACTCCTGCCTTCTTTCCATCCCCTCAGAGTAGGAGAGACTTTACATAATGCTGAATGTGGGATAAGGACCTGGGCATTCATAGTTCATCTCCTTCCTTCCTCTTGTCTATGGGATTTGTCTGCCTGCCAAAAGTTCTTAAATCTATCCTGTGTGCCACCAGCCCGGCAAGGACATACTCTGCTGTGTTATCCCCATCATCCTGCCAACCTCTGTCAGGAGTAGAAGTTGGGCTGAAGTATGGAGAGTGAATCCAATTCCGAAGTTGGGTGTTAGGAAGACTGGTTACCATATATCTATTGCACATCCTTCATTAGGGTGAGTTTTTTATCTCTGATTTGCTGTACAATTCTATTTCAATTGTAGAAATTGGAAGAGAAAAGCAGCATAATTTATTCACCTTCTCACACACCCAACCAAATAGGCTCATTTTTAGTCATTGCAAAATTTGGATGACATTACTTAGCCTGTTGTTTTGGAAAACCTAAAGTCTGCTTAAAGTACAGTGGATTTGGTGAGAAGCATATGGATTTAAAATTTTAATTTTTGGTGAAGGGTTTATAATCTAAATATGACTGGATATCATTTTTTTTTCTTGTTTACTGCCACAAATATAAAAAAGAACACATTAACCTGATATCTTTAGAGAATATTATGAAGAGTAATATGAAATTACCAACTCTAGGTGCCTCAATCAGTTTCTTAAAATTTTCTCTGCCTATTTCTTTATCTGCGACATGCAAATTATGTATTTTACAAAGTTGTTGAGATTAATTTAAATGAGATTCATACCTGAAATAGATTCATACTTGACTCATCATAGTATATGAGAAAAATTTAATAAATACCTGTGGTATGCTGAATGCTGGCTCATACAAAGAATATTCATTATGAATAAGTGAACTCACTCAATGTTTTGCTGTCTAAGATAAAGGAATTTAAAGAGGAGAGAAAAAAGAAAAACTGGTCTATTTCTGGTAATCTCATCGTCTCCCTCTACCTATTCTCTGAATTTTTTTATTCTTAACTCAAGCAATGCCATTGTGGTTCTGTAAGATGGAGCTCTGAATGTTTCTATACAATTAAATTTCCTTTAAAAATTGCCAGTATTTCTTTAAACAGAGGGAGAGCCAAAAATCTTTTGCCAGTGATGACATTCCTGTCATCCTGTAAAATCAATTGTCCCTAGGTAAGACCTGATAGGGTGGGAAGACTGTATAAAGGAGGAGAGGGAATTTCTCCTGGTACCCTTTTGGGTTCTTTTTGGGTTGACTGAGTAATCAAAGTAACATTAGGCTCATTAGTAAGAGAAAAGAACAAATTCAACAATTTTTCTATATGTATGTGGAGAGTCTACATGGATGTAGATGCTAAAACAAATGGAGAAAAATGACACACATCTCTCTGTCTATATACATATACATATATATATATATATATATATACATACACATATATATATATATACATACACATATTGATCTTGGGAATAGGTTGGGGCCTATGGTTTCAAGGACAGGATGACTCACATGATGAAGACCAAATGCTCTGTAATTAGACATTTGTCCAACTATGCAGATAGATTTCTCTGATAGAAAGGGCATTTTTGGTAAAAATGTTAGTTTGAGGTAATATCTCCAATTATCATTCTTCTAGGTAGTTAAAAGGGTAGTAAAAGTTTCTCATGAGACTGAGGGCCTCCATTGACCTCATCTGGAAACAACCCACAAGCCAAAGAGACATATTTTGGGAAGGCCTCTTAAGAACATCTTGGGGAAGCTTATCCTTCAGTTGGAAGGTGGGTCAGGCTGCCAGATTAGTCTAAACTGAGTTTGAGGACATAAAAGGAGAGGGAGAAATGTTTCAAGACAATGTCAGAATGTTCTTTCCTATGATAAAACACGCTTTACCAAACTTCTTCAGTTTCTTTGACATTCCTATGGAATATCCAAATTGTCTACTTGTCAGTGCTCATGAGCCAAAGGTTTTGGGTAGAAGTTGGGAGTTGGAGATGGTTTCCTGATTTATGATGGAATCCTCTAGCAACATGTGTGGCAGCCATGTGTAGGGTCTGAGATTTCGCCCCACTCACAAGCTAACAGCTTAGCTCATGAGTGCCCACAGAAGACATGGGACTCCTGAATCTGAGACCATGAGGAATACAGCAACTAGCATGTTTTTCTGTTCCCACAGGGTGATGCAAAGAGGGTAGGTAATGTCTGCACATGCGGTGGGGTAAGTTAAGGAGAAGACCTTCAATCTCAGGGCACTAGAATGTTTTTCAATGGGCAGAGAGCCTGCTTGACTTTTGGCTCACAGGACAGTAAACACATCTGCCCTTTGCTGCAAAGGGTGACACTCAATCTTCCAAGGCTTTTAGACTAAGCACACACCCTTCAAATGATAATCCAGACAAAGGCAGCCAGTGTCACTGCTCACTGGTTGGACACACAGAAAAGTTGAGTCTCATGGAGAGTTGGTTTCCAAAAAGGTGCTCCACATAGAAGTTGAAGGAAGGATTTTCAGAAGTGATTCAGGAAAATATGGGGTACAAAGCAGAGTGATAACGGTCTAAAGTGACCTGTATGGACACACAGTAGAGAGAGGGACATTCTTCTGCCTTTGGCGGTACAGAGGGACTTCAGCTCAGGGAGAATATGTGTCAAATGTTTGCAGTTCGAAGAGCACCGAGAAACAGCGTTGTGAACACCAGCATTAGCCATCTCCTGAAAATGATGAAAAGATTCTGCAAACTATGGCGATGTTCTTTCAGAGCCTCTCAAGATAATTGGACAGGGATACAGGGCCTGACTGATTTCTGTCTCTGATGCTGGTGAGAATAAGAGGCAGAAAAGTTTGAGATGTGACCCCATTAATATTATCCTACTAGTATTACACACTGCTAGGCAGGTCTGCCCAGAGAAACTCGGGTCATGTCAACAGTGCCTATTTAGTAGTGCTCACAAGTTCTTTGATGTATGCATGACTATATTTAGTACTTCTTTTCAGCCTAATTATAGTTGGTGTTGTATCTATTTCCATTTTTGTCCCTTAACCTTCCTTTCTTCAAAATGCTGAAGGAAAGACTTGAGTAAGCAAATCATTTCATCTATGTAAAATCAAAAGAAAGAAAAGGAAACTAGTTTTAGAATTAATGGAGGAATTCTCTTCCACATTTCCAAGCTCAGTTCAGTATATATCTCCTTTTTGAAACTGTTTTTTTTCCATATCACAGCAGTATCCACCTTCCTCAACTCTTATGATTATTCTAGAAGTAGAATAAATGTTTCATCACATATACTTAGTCAGTCGTGGGGAACCAGGCTGAGCTGAGTACACTGTTGAGAATCATGTGACCATGTCCCAGCTCTTGGGCAAGGCAGCCATGAGCAATGTGGCCCATGAAATGGGCATATGGAGGTTAAAACATGTATGTTACATAATTAAAGACACTTGCCCAATGTGCTCTTGAAAAGAATTTCCACCTAAAAACGTTTTTGCTTTGTTTTGATTTTTTTCACACAGAAGCAATGAAATCTCATGAAGCAAACATTCCTTTAATATCAAATTTAGAAAACTTTACAAAGTATGAAGCTCTTGGTATTCACAATGAGTATTACCATAACAAAGACTCTCAGAAACTGTGCATCCAAGAAACTTGCTTATATAATCTAGAATCCTCAAAGGTATTTTTTTCCTAAAGAATCTCTTTTCTCCATAATATCATAACAAGCTAATCATCACATAACACCATATGATGGGCTTTGTTTTATTCTCTTGTGCAGACACAGAACTCTTGAATTATTTACTTTCTTCTGCATTTGTTTTATCTCTCTACAGCTGAACTATAAACTTGCTGAGAACAGGGACTGTTCTAAACTTTTGTATGTGTCACAAGATCTAAATCAAGGCCTTGTACATAGTTGGAGTTTCATATGTATTTTTTGATATGTTAGCTAAGTTCACCGTAATACTAATAATGGTGGCCATAGATACGTCTCAATTTCTCCTGTCTTCCCCATGCTCAGCATGTTGTTAGAATGGAATTAAAATGTATTGAAAGTTGGCATCATGTGTTAAGACAAATGAAGATATGAAGATAAAACACAGTTGTTGAAAAGAAGAGCTTAGAAGTTTTTGAGGCAATTAAAATGTTTCTTTTATTTTTATCTACTTATATTTTCCAGCTTTATTGAGATATAATTAACATAACTTTGGATAAGTTCAGAGTGTACAATGAGATAGTTAATACATGTATACATTAGGAAGTATTTATTATAGTAAAGCTAATTAACACATCCTTCCCCTCACATAATTACAATTTTGTTGTTATTGTGGTGAGAACATTAGCACTTTACTCTCATAACAACTAATTGTATTGTTAACTATAATCATCATGCTTATGTTAGATTCCAGAAGCTTATTCATCTCATAACTAGAAGTTGATGCCCTTTGACCAACAGCTCTCCATTTCTCCCACCCTCTTTATTTAGTGCCTCTTTTCAGCCTAATGATAGTTGGCAGTGTGTCGATTTCCATTTTCATCCCTTAACCTTCTTCTCTCCAGAACAGTAAAGGAAAGACTTGAGTAAGCAAACAAGTTCATGTAAGTCAAAAAAAGTTCTAAAATTAATGAAGGAACTCCCAGTCACTGGTAACCACCATACACCTCTGTTTCTGTGAGTATAATATTTTAAGATCTTATGTATTAGTAGGTTCAAACAGAATTTGTCTCTCTGACTTATTTCACTTAACATAATGATGAGGCAAAGTTTAAAGACAATGGATCCATGTTGTAGGTGAAGAGAAGTAAGACTATAAAAAGACCATCACACCCTGAGGGCCTAATGGATAAGGCCACTGGACATAATCCACACACATCCCAAAGACCTGCGTTTGGGACCCGGGACCGGAGGGAGCAACCAAGATGAACAACTAGGTCAAGTAAATACATTTTTTACAAAAGAATATAAAAAGTCTGACAGGGATGGCTTATCCAAGATGGGGTCCCCTCTGGACTGAGTGTTCAGTATGCTGGAATGTAAAGAAATACAGTGAGTGGTGACATGTTTTTTCCTGCAAACACTAAGTTTAAATCTTAGTTCTTCCAGTTGCTGGCTGCGTGACCTCAAACCAATCTCAACTGCTTTTCTAGCAAATGAAAAAGGGTACCTACCTTATGGGGTTATTGCAAGCATTAAATAATACTTAAAGAATTTGACACAGTGCCTGTTCCTTGTACTAGGCAAAAATCAATACAAGTCATCTGTTATTGTTCAAGGGTGGAGTAGAAAAAAACACAAAAAAAGATCTTTCAGTGTTTGAATACCAATGTGGTATATGTCTTTTTACTTTGATGTTTTCAGGTGTCGCTTTACTCTTGGTTTGTATACACTTGGAATATGTGATGTTTTGCATGGCAGTACAGTCAACTTTGTACAATCAATTAAATTCATACTGGGGCACACCCTGGTGGCTCAGTGGCTAAGTCTGAGCTCCGGATGGCGCAGTGCAGGTAAAGCCCAGGAACGCAGGTTGGTCAGGGGTGGGGAGATGGAGGCGGGGGTGGGGGGGTGGGTTGGGGGAGGCGTGGAATTGAAGTGAACAATTGACAAATACAACTAAGTTAATGAATGAATGCTTCTTCCTCTCTCTGATGGGTTGCCTGACTACTTGCCTACATTCCTGCCTGCTCCCTTTTTCTAAAAGAAATAAATAAAATAATTCATAAAAAAAAATCAAGAAAAATCGTATTGCAATGTATGACTTTACTTGAGGACAAAAACTGTACCCTATACTTTTTTTTTATATCATTTGGTAATCTAGCAGAGTACTTTCAAGTGGTTAAATGTTCGGTAAGGGCTTACTAAACACCATAGTACAAAGTTTAAAAATACATTAAGCATTAAAAACAGGCACATAACTTCCAAATATGATTATGAATTAAGAGTTAACTGTGATTTTTTTAAGTATGGTAGGTTATGTTAGAGATATAATCTGTATTGCTGCTTTGTATATTTCTTATAATATATGCATACTTCCTTAAAGCTTCTATTCTTTTAGATATCAACTACTTATTTCCTGTATACATTTCTTGGCATCTGCTTTTAGAGTTGCCTCTGTTTTCCAATTTCCAAGTATTTAATTGCTTTTAAAAATAACCAGTTTCCTCTATTTTCTATTTAAACTTCATTATTTTCTCCAATAGTACCAATAATTCTTTCAAGCCAAACACTGTCAACTTGAGAATTTTTCATTTTAAAACAATTCCTCAATTGTGTTACCGAAAATACCATAAATGGCTTAACAAAGAGTCTTACACATTCCATTTGTTTTTCATTATTTCTGTTAGTTGTTTGATCTTCGCTTAATTAGAGAGAGCACACATTGAGCATCAGCTTATGTTTTTTCATGTTTCTTCCTGAAGCCATGAACTAATTTGGAACTTGGTTAAAGGACTATCCCTCAGAACACTCTTTCCTTCCAGGATAAGACATAAACTAGCAAAGAAGAAGTAACATGAGACACCTTCTTCACTTGCTTTAAAAAAGTGTTTTTATGTTTGAAGATCTTATAACAATCTTTTTTTTTTTTGGCCTTCTCCTTCCCCTTCTCTGGTTCTTGAACCCAGGGCCTCCTCCTCAGTTCCATAATCCAGGACTATGGCTTTCATAGGTCATGCCTTAGCCACTGACCTGCCTGAGCTACAGAGGGGAGTCTCAGAGCAATCTTAGGAAGCAAGTAAGTACTAAATTTTTTTTACTGAGAAAACAGAGCTTGCAAAGTTAAGGAATTCACCCAAAGTTAAATTTTTAGTCACTAGTCAAACTGGGATTTCAACCAAGAGGGCAGACTGATCTAAGTCTGTAGCTTTAATACTACCCTATGCTGCCTTTTACCTGTAACTTTTGACCTGGTAGTACTATTTTTATCATTAAAATATGAACGATCAGCAGAAGTAGGCCATTTCTGACTGCTCATGCAGTCAGGACATTGGCTTACTGCCTACTTTTTTTTTAATACATACTCCAGTTCTCCGGATATACTTTCATCTTCAAAAGAAACAAAAAATGTCTTGTTTTTTCACTTTTTTTTTTTTACAAAAAAAAGCTGCAAATTGCTCTATACACTTGAATCTCTTTCTCCTGCTTTCACATTCACTCAACACCTACTGAAAACTCCCATTCATGTTGAGTCAGCTGGTAAGGAGCAGAGGCAGTTCTGAAGCTTATGAGTAAGAGAATGGGCATGACTACCATTGTGCAAATCTTTCTTTTATAGCAGAGTTTGAGGTTTAAATAGGTGGCTGTCTTGATCCCCCTGTGAGACCAAGTTTTTGTATTATTGATTCATCTGAGACTTATTAGTCATCTACAAAGCATAGAACATAATGAAGAGAAAGAATTAATGATTTTTTATTTTATAAAGCATTTCAAAAACATGCATTTGTCACCTTAAGAAGAGTGTATTTTTGTTCACTCTTAGTTTTATTTTTCTCCCATCAGTACTCCAAGCCTAAATTTGGCTTCAGTCGGTTAAGTGTTCTGAGAATGTTATCTTCCCCCCAAAACACTCACCAAGTGATAACTTTTTAAAAAAGAAAGCAGGGGCTTTTGCTTTACCACATAAGAATATTCTGCATAAATCCAGCATTAGGAATTTTTTCTTACATCAGTGGGCTTCCAGAAAGAAAGGAGAATCTCCAAGAATCCCAAATACCAGGAGAAGAAAACACACTTATCTGAGAAAATTGGACCAATGAAAAGCAAGCACTTGTGAAACACCAGCGTACAAGCCTGCTTGTAATGCTGATGCTAGAGCTAAGATAGAGTTTCAGCCTATGCATGCAACAAAGTGGACTTGCTTATATCAAGACTCTCAGAATAACGGGGATACCTTAGAAGGGCCAGAGTATTCTAAAGTCAGTAGTACTAGCTGGGTTTTGGAAGAAATACATTTAATTCTTCTCCAGATAATAGTCTATTCAATTTAATTCACTGTTCTGACCCAAAATATTGAGGACTAGGACCTAGTAAGAAAGGTGGAAAGTAGCAAAATCCTCATACTTTTTCTTTCTTAACCCTTTTCTTGCAAAACAGCTGCATTTTTTTTTTTTTTTTTTTTAAGGAAAGTTACAGGCAGGAATGTAGGTGAGTAGGCAGGCAGGAAGACAGAGGAGAAAAGAACATTTATTTATTTAATTTATTTGTTTACCGCAGTTGTTCTTCCCAGTGCTGGGTCTCGAAACTGGGTCCTTGGGAAGGGTGTGGCCTGACCTACTAGTACAGCAAAGCATGTCAACAGCCACACTTTAAGAGTTCTGGTAGACCAGAAATGAAGAAAAAAGTTGGTTTAAGATGACCACAGATTGTCAGATCTCTTAACTATTCATCAAATGCACTAGAAAATCTTTCTCAAGGAAAAATACTGTAGGCCTAAATTGAATTCTAAAAATGTTCACATACATTATCTGGCACTCAAGTAAGTAAATAAAAAGAGCACACAAGCAAGTAAAATAATATGATCAACATTTATAAGAGGTGCACCCTGGTGGAGCAAAGATTGGGAGCAGTCCACACACATTGCAAGGACCCTCATTCTTGTCCCAGGGCTATGGGGAGCAACCAAAATGAACAATTAAATAAAATATATAAAGTGCTTCTTCCTTCTCTCTTTTCTGTCTTCCTGCCTCTGTTCACCTTCATTCCTGCCTTCATCTTTCCTTAAAAAAAAAAAAAAAATTTAAAGAGAAACAACAGATAATGGGGTAGGCTCATAAGGGAATCCAGAAAATGGAGGCATCAGCCACAGATTTTAAAGTAACTATGCTTATGTTGATGATGATTTTTAACAGCAAACTCAACAGTAGCTATAAAATTAAACAACAACAAAAAATCCAAAGCCAGAAATTGAGACTGCTATAGGAACTATGACATCAGATTAGATCCAGAAAAAGAGAATGTTATGAATCAGAAGGTAGTTGAAAGAAAAAATGTTTTTAAGACAAAAAATAGATACACTAGTTTGACAAAATTAGGGTTTTGGATGAGAAAACGCTAACATATAAACAGAGTTTTGAAGGACAAGAGAAAGAAAATAAAGCAAATTATTTATTATATAAGGACTACTAACATTAAACAATAGAGAAAATGAAGAATATGTGAATAGTTGGAAGGATATACCATACTCACAGATTAAGTCAATCTTTCAAAGATATTAATTCTCCCCAATATGAACCACTGAACTCAGCACAATCCCAATGAATATTCTGACTTAATAGAAGTTTTAAAAGTTGATTCTAAAATTAATGTAACAGAGCCAAGAGCCAAGAAAAATGAACTTTCCTAATAAAGAAAAATAAGATGAGAGAACTTTCTTTGCCTGATAATAAAAGTATTATGATATTATAGCAATAATAATAATATAATGGTCACACAAGGAGAGATAACTAGACCAACATTACAGAACATTGCCCAGAAATAAATACACACATATATGTCTACTTGACTTATGATAAAGAGGGACCCACAGAATAGTGGGAAAAGGAAGCTCTTTACATTAAATGGGTCTGAGTCAACTAGATATCTATAGAGACAAAAATGATACTTGCATAATAATAAGGCAAATATCAATTCCAGATGAATATGAAATCTTTTTGAAAAGCATATAGAATAGCTTCATGACATTGAGGATAGTGATAGATTTCTAAAATAGACAAAAAAATAGAATGAGTCTAAAGATAAAGAACAATAGTAAAAATTAAAATAAAATAAGAAAATTCAAACACGCAATAGATATGATTAACCTGGTTAGTTTCTAAAATATTTATAAAATTAATAAATTGTGGTTAGATTGATAACAAAACATGTACATATCATTAATGAAAGTAGAAATAAATGACTCACCATAACTGACTCAAGAGAAAATAGAAATCCTGAATAATCTTATAATGATTATCTCCACCAAAAAAGGAAGCAATAGGAACAACTTGTTTTAGAGGAAACTTGTACAGATCATTTAAAGAGCTGATGATTATGATCTTACTAAATGTTTGCTTGAAGACAGAAAAAGAGGAAGCATTCCACATTCATGTTTTTAGGCTAGGTTGACCTTGTAACACAATTATACACCAATATTGTGATAGTTAAAACATGTATACAAACTTGTTGACAATTCTGCCATACGGTATTGGGGTTTATTCTCCACTGCTTGTGACTATTTTTGCCAGTAAAGGATGGCAGATGACAGAAGTTGGTTGGCTGGTTTTGGTCCTAGCTCTTAAGAGGACTGGCAGCTGCTGTTTTGGTTTCTTGGTGTCCTGAGCGCCTGTGTAAAAAGTGTGAGTCCTCTGTTGCTTGGGTCATTTGGAAAGTGTTCTAGACAAACGGGAGAAGGAGAAGGGCCCATTTGAGTCTAGCCTTCTAGTCTTTAATAAGGAGCCAGCATTTGCATGAGTTTCTCTTGGATTTCAGCTCAACATAGTCACTTACTGAACACCATATAGTGATCTCAGTCTACGCCACATGTAACGGAAACATTTCCCAGTGTAACTCTGCCCAAATTTGCAACCCACACAATTAGGAGCTGTAATAAAAACATCACTGTTGTTCTTTTAAACATCTATGTTTACAAGAACTTTGTTATGCAGCAATAAATAGCTGGGAAAGATTATATGAGGGAGTACATTTGCACTCTAGTATCAGGCATGACATAGACGCAAAACTCCAAAAAACTAGCAATTAAAATCCAATGAAGTATAATAAAAGAAAACATCATGACCAATTAATATATTTTACTTTTTTCATAAAGAACAAGGCATAATTTTATTTTAATAAATGAAAATAAATTATTTGACATCAGTTAATGCACATTCAATATAAAATCCTGTCCTTCCTGCCTTTCTTCCTTCCTTCTTCCCTCCCTTCCAAATATTTCTTCCTCCTCCTTCTTAAAAACAAAAATAAAAACAAAACTTCACTGAAAACTATTAAAGACCTATATAAATGAAGGAACAAAATATTTCAATATCATAAAGTGTTTTCCTCAAACTGATGCTAAGAATCAATGAAATAACAATAAAAATTCCCACTTTTTAGTGAAACATGACAAGTTGATCCCAAAATTTTATATGAATGAGCAAAATTCAAAGAATAGAAAATATACTCGAAGGAAAATAAGATGAGAAATAAGGTAGGAGGTCTTGCTATATCAGACACCCTGAAATGTTATAAAGCTCTAGTAGTTTTTAATTCTTATGAAGGGTTAGGCATACTGATCAAACCAAATATATAGCTGCCAGATAAGATATGAAAATATTATCTCAGTATGTATGTATCAAATCTTCAAAAATCAAGGAGTATTAAAGGTGTTAGAAATACTTCAGTTGCTGTTCTAAACTAAATAAATCACTTGCAATTTTATAAAAATCACTCAGAAGGTATGGTATATCTCAGGGAATCTGATTCTCGAGGATAGAAAATTCGTGATAATTAGACTGCTGTATTTGCATCGAATCAGGACACATTGCCGTGTCATGGTTCCAGTGAACATTTTGTTCCCTCTAGTGCCTGCTAGTTCCTAATCATTTTAAAAAATCCATTTCAGATATTGAGATGTTCCCCCACTTAATTAAGTTTCTCTGGCCTAGCTTAAAGAACCGTTCATCAGCCTCTTTGTTGTACTCTCTTTGTGAGGAATATAAATTACTAATGTATTTCTGGGCTTGAATCACTGTAGTGTAAGTTATTTGTATGTTTGTATGTTCTTGAAGATAGACAACCCTTTTTATAGACAGCAATTTTTGCCAGTCTCTGTGCTAGGTATAGAAGATAAGGAAATAAAGATGTGTTGAGAATGTCACTAAAAAGGATGCGAGAGAAAGGAAAGAAAAGAAAAAGAGGAGAGAATGGAGAGATGGTAAGATCTTTTGACTTACCTAGCATGCTTTAAACACTGTGCTAATCACCTTTCCATATATGAAGTCATGGAATTACAGAGATGAAATGGACTTTGAGACCACCTATCAAATCTTATTTTAGAGAAATAACTAAATCCCAGAGAGGTTTTGTGGCTCATCTGAGGTCACCTGGCTATTTGATAGTAGAAAGCACTGAAGTCCAGACATCCTGACTCTCAGATCAATGTTATTTCCCCCATATGACTCTTCTTTTTCTAGTCTTTCTAAAATATAAGATTAGAATGTAGTATCTCAAAACCCATACATGCTACCTGACCGTGGCACACCACCAGAATCTCCTAATGCCTCCAAAAAGCAATTTTATATTTGCTTCAGAGGTTTGTTTTGTTTATTACCTTCTTATGAGAAATCAGGTACAAATTCCTATGGATTCTGCAATTTAATACTAAATTATGTACCATGATTTAGTATCAATATTTATTTATAAAACCCAAATATCACCAAATTGTTCTAACTTATGTCAGAGAGACAAATACCTTGATGAAGCCTGAGTTGGACAAGCAGCATTAGTCTTATTTAAAAACAGAAAAAAACAAAAACCAAAAAACTTACGTGCCCGTAAATTTATAGAATTAAGCATTTTTAGTATTTCTATTTTGTGACTACCAATAATTACATCAAGCCAAAACCTCTCTAAGATTTGGTTTCAGTTGGAGTTATAGCCAATCAATCAAGACTCTTTCAGATTTGCTTTTACAGTTTTGCACAAAGCTTAACAATCCATTCAATTTGATTTAATTTTCTAAAGTTTGCAGTGTTTTTAAAACAAGCTTTGCTTACAGTTTCTATTAGAATTCCCTCCCTCCCTAAAAAAAAGGTCTCATTTAGATTGTGCGAACTACACAGAAAAATGAGAAATAAGGTAATGAGAAATAAGGAAAAAAACAAAACGTTTTTCTTGGCTTATAATGATGTCTCAATATGAATCTGTACCATTAAGCTACCTTGTTAACTGAAAAAAATATTCCACTGACTATCATGCATAATTCCAGAGCTTTAGATTTTAAATCATTAGACACTTCAAAATAGCCACTGATCATTTGTCAGAGATCTGAACCTGACAGAATTTTCTCTGTTCTCTAGAGACAGAAGGTAAAAGAAAAGGAGCCATTGTGAATTAAAGACTAAAAATACTCAAAATGCCAAATAACTTCTGTTTTCTGGGTCACTACAGACATTCTTGCTAACATGTACTCAGACTGTTGGAAATGTATTGAAATCTTCTCCTGTCTTCCCTTATCTCTCCAAAAGCAGGCATTTGATTAATCAATGCGAAAGTCAGAAATTCTCAGTTTTTTGTCAAACGAAATTTCTGAATAACTCTCTCAGTAATAAAATGCTGTGAGAGGTATGTTTATTAAAATTCTCAGAAATGACAGTTTGAATATCATGAATATGATTTGACTCCATTCTAAATCTATTGCTTCAGTGTGTGTGTGTGTGTGTGTGTGTGTGTATCTCAATCTCTGTCTGGTTCTATTTTCTTATTTATAAATGGGGAAAATAACTTTCCTGTAACTGAGAGTGGAGAGAGCTACATTTTTTAATTTTGGCAACTTTGATTTACTAAATAGTATGTTTATTTATATTATTATATAAGATTCATTCTTCATCCCATATATGATAGAATATCAAACCCACAATAAAATTTCTAATAGTCCTCTATCACTGTCCATTGTACCCCATTACCCTTTGCTCCCACCTCCACCCTCTTTCCCTCTGGTAACCTCAGTTCTATTGCCAATGCCCAAGGTTTAGTTTTGGTTGGCCTGTTCATTTGCTTTATTTCTTTATGTTCTATGTATGAGTGAGATCATCCAGTATTTGTATTTCTCCTTGACTTATTTCATTAAGCATAAGTCCCTCCAGTTTTATCCATGTTGTTTCAAATTACAGGGTTTCATCTTTTTAGGGCTGTGTAGTATTCCATTATATATACATATTTATATATACCATTCATCTGACAATGGGTACTTAGATTATTTTCATTTTTTGGCTATTGTAAATGATGCTTCAATAAAAATGGAGGTTACATTTATCTTTAAATTAGTGTTTTTGGGGGGGATAAATGCCCAGAAGGAGAGTAACAGAATCCATGGAATTTCCGCTCTGAATTTTTTTTAACAATCTCCATACTGCTTTCCATAATAATTTAAGCAATCTATACTCCCACCAGCAGTATAAAAGTCTTCTTTTCTCCACATCATCCTCATCAATACTTGTTTCTAGTCTTTTGCATAATAATCATTCTCACAGGTGTGTTTTGATTTGAATTTGTGAGGTAACTATTTTGAGCAGGAATATGTATGGTTTTCATGCTCCACCCTGGCCCCTCATCGCTTTGGGGGAAGTGCCCCTGTGATTTTTGCTGGCAGCAGCCAATTACACAATCATACTCCCAGTGGCCAGGTCACAAAGGTAGTTAACCAGTTTGAGTGAGCCAAAGACAATGACTGCAGTGACCTGGCTAGGGGGCAGCAAGGTTCTAGACTAAGTTGGCCAGTGTCCTTTTCTAGAAAATTCTAAATGGAAGTTGGGAGAAAAAAGATCCCTTTCTTCTGTGTTCAGGAGCCATGAACATGTGGCCATGTCTCCTGCTACATGAAGCAAATGAGAGAGTAGCACCATCCTGCAGAGATAAATAAAATAGAGCAGACCGGGAAGCAAGCAGAGGCAGGGATGACAACATTTTAGTTCCGATTCCTGGCCGTGTTCCCAGAAGGGCCTTCATTCCTGTTCTTTTTTTTTGATTCTGGGCCTAATCCAAGATCTTTAGGGAATATTTTCCACAAAAATATATTTGAGTTGTGTTTTCTTGATAATACCATCTAGATTCTTTTCTTAATGACCCACCACCCCCCCCCAAAAAAAAAAAAAGGAAAAAGAAGAAGAAAGAAAATAAGGCTGATAAATCAGTAGGCATTGAGATAGTCATTTTTATCTTATGTGAATGAACAGCAGCATGGTGGAGAGTTTCATCTTTGAAAGGTTAGTTTATGAAAATGTCAGCAGACTTTCAAATCAGAAAAAATATGCATCTATTAACTCTCCCTACAGATCTTTTATGGTGGGCTCTGGAAAGTCAAGTCAGGTCCTGGGGACGGGTGGGGAGGGTAGGCCTGGTGGAGGGGGTTGTGTGTGGGGCAGGTCTGGTGAATTAGCTCCTCGCCTCCCTTGGCCTCCCCTCCCCTCCCCTCTCCTCTCCGCCTTCTCTCTCTGCAGCTGTTCTGATCTACTTGGTGTCCCAAGGTCAGATTTATATTGAAAAGCCATAACTCACTTACCCCCTCACCAAATTCCACAGAAAGACACAGCATCCAGGCTCCATGCCCAGCCTGCCCCAAACTTCGATTCTTGCTAGCACATTTATAAAGAAAATTGAAAGTGAAAATTTCACAAGTTTTCTGAACAGAAATTGAAAGTACTTTTTATCATAGTGTTAGGTCTTAGCCTCACAATATTTCCTCAAGAAAGCAGGTAATATCCTGCTTGTTAAAGAGGTATTAAAAAGGAGAAGCAGTGGATAAGACCACCAGACATAGTCCACATATATCCCAAGGTGGATGAGGGTGCAACCAAGATCAATAACGAAATACAAATAATTAAATTAAATTAAATTAAATGCTTCTTCCTCTCTGCTTGTCTGCACCTTTCTTAAAAAGAGAAAAAAAAGAAGGGCAGAGGGACGAGGTATTTGCCTCTAGTCCTCTGAGTGGTGTGAATGTTAGCACAAAAACAGTAATTGGGAAAATGGCAGCGAAGGACATGACGTCTTGCATTCATGAGCATGCGCGGAAGATTTTCCTGACAAAAGTGGAAGGCTTTACGGATTTTTTCTGAAAGCTGTTACACCGCTGAAATGGGCTGCAGTAATATCAGCTTCTGGCAACGACGCTGACATATTTCAGCTCGAAGTATACACACACGCAGATGTTATTTTAAAAGCAACAACCCAACAATCGCCCATGATGTGATCCAGCTTTATACATCACATGCCCAACTCTACTGAGCAGCAGTGTCTGGGAGGGAATGTGGGATTTTCATTGGTAATTTCAATATGAAGTTTCCTGCAATCAAAATGAAGGCCAGGAAGAAAGTCAGCAGCACATCCTTGTTTGACCACATGTAAGGTTATGGCCAGATGTAGAGACCTTCTCTGGCACATTTTAGGTAGAGTTTGATTGTGTGCTTATTTAGAATTCAATTTGGAATACTTACTGAGTATTCTTGTTGTTATTTGATTTTTTAAAAAACTTTTTCTAAAGAGAGGAAGGAAGGTCGATGAGGAACAAACATCTTCATTAATTTGGCTGTTTCTTCTTGGTTTTTCACCCTTGCCCTGGGTCTTGAGCCCACGTCCTTGGTTTTACATGGTCTACATGCCAGTATCTCAGTCTCCTGAGCCACAAGGTCATGCTCCATTTAAATGATTTTATGAATAGTAGTGTATTTTCTTTTGCGGGACTCAGTGTCATTTCATTTTTCTGTATTGCTTGCCCTCCACCCCCTGCCCGCCACCTGGGATCTCAAACCTGGATCCACAGCTTTCATACCCTAAGCCTCAGTGACCTGAGCCACAAAAGGGAGTCAGTTTGATTTTAAATGTTTGAATTATTATTTTTAATTAATTAATTTGTTAAAGGAAGGTAGCAGGAAGGAATGAAGGTGAGTAAAGGTAAAAAAAAAAAAAAAGGCAGAGAGAGGAGGAGGAATGCTATATTACTTTTAAGTTGTTGGAAATATTCTGATGCAATACTATGTTACTATTACAAACTCAGAAAAAGCATGTTTAAACTTGGGTGGAAACTTGCTTGTGCTTAGTAAAGAAAGTAAACCTATATTGAGTGATAGATAAGATGTCAGCAATGTCCTGACACACCGATGTATGTTGAAGTGTGATATGTAAAATGAACATTAAAGATGTGATAACAGAACCCCCGGTGTACCCAGCTGAAAGCCTGCGGATTCAAGCTATAAAAGGGGCTCCCACTTCAAGCAAGTAAGTCGCCTTGACTCCAACGCAGACCCTACGACGTTCTGCACGGTGATCAGCTGGAGCAACAGCTCGCCGGTGTCAGATGCTCAGCTCTTCACCAGTCAAAACTCATCACTGCAGCCGCTGCTCCAGGGAAGATGGCCACGGGCCCCTCTGAAGCGGAACCCAGGCATCAGGAACTCGTGAGTAATAAAGCCCGTGTGCGACTTGCAACTAATATTTGTGTGGCCGTATCCTACCCCGGCAGCCTAGAAATATTAAATTTATATAAACGCTCCTAAGAGCAAATAAGTAACAGAGTGTATCTAGAGAAGTCTCGACCACACTCTCGACCTGCGATTGTCCGGTATTTAACGCGCATATATTTTCAGTCTTAATCATATCTTGGACAAGGAAGAAAAATTCTTTCATTTGTTTGGTCGGTGGTCTTGGTTATTTCTGTCAGTCCTGGGCCGTCAACCTCCTCCTTGCACTGTATATGGACAAAGCCGACTGGAGAAGCAGATTTAACTGTTATGCCAACAGGGCATGACTGCATTTGATTTTAATAAGCTATCTTCAGTGAAACATAAAAGCTTTTACTAATCAATCACAATATATTAGTAACATTAATACATGGTGTTTTTTCATGTATTTCACTGGAAGCAGTGGAATAATCTTTCTTAATTATTAAAAGATTGAGATAAATTTAAGGAGTGAAATAATTATCTTGAGTA